>PVKN010021693.1:0-15435 GCA_004027915.1 Capromys pilorides
AGAATGATGTTGTGATTATTTCCAAAGTGAATCTAAGAAACAGTCGAAAGTATTTTTCAGGAATATTGATATGAGTATGCAAATTGGAAGGAAACGTTTCTTCAGAGAGAAAATATGCTAAAGTGCAAACTTTATTTACATGTCTGAGGATGTGTAAACTTTGCAGTGTTACCTGTTATTTATTATTTACAGAGTATTGAAACAGCTCCCATAAGACAGAAGCAGATAATGATGCATAGGCAACTGTCCACAAGTTTTTCCTCAGAGGACAAAGACAGACTTAAAACATGCATGGAAAGTTGAAATTTGTCGACTCTGTCTTTCCTACCACACCTCTGCTACCAGAATCCTAACTTAAACTCCCTTTTCTGCCTTAAGAATGAACTAATGTTATTTATTTTCCTCTACCCAATGTCTGGCTCAGGGTTAGGTTCAGTTTTGCCCAAATAGATGTGGAAGAATTTATTTGTTTATGTGAAGCATCCAAGCAAGCAGTAAGTGGTAACTCACACAATCCTTTTTCTAATCTGGAATGTAGATGTAGCTACATCACATTAATGACCAAAATTTTATTTTGTTTTATTTTATTCATTTTAGGAAAGGAGGAAACAAAAACAAATAAGAACAAAGACAAAAACAGAAGCAAAGCACCATAAGACATTAAAAATGATACAGAATTAGTGACAAAATTTTTTAAAGTTAACACCAATAACAGGGAGTTTGGACTTCTCTAACGGAAGTCCATGATCTTAAAAGACAGACATGTATTTACAGTCTTAGGGCCTGGGAAATCCAAGATCAAGCTGCCAACAGCTGCATTCCTAGGGTGGCCCCCTTTCCTGGCTCACTGTAGATGGTAACTTTCTCATTGTGCCCTGCCATGGCAAAGAGAAGCGAGGGGGAGAGATAGGTGGATGGAGAGATGGAAGAAAAATTCTCTGGTCTTGTAACAGTACTGATCTCACTAGGAGCACCTTTGCCCTTCTGATTATGCAGAAATCTAATTATTTCCAGAGGCCCCATCTCTGAATGCATTATACTGGAAAGGTCAGAGAGTCAAGGCAGAAATTTTCAAGGAACATGGTTCCACTTGCAGCAGTAGCTGATGTTTATAATGCCACGTACTATTCTGAGTGCTTTCCAATTTTAATTACTACAATTATCTTCAGGGTAGGAACTATTTCATATATATATATATATATATATATATATATATATACATATATATATATATATATAGTCTAAATTACATGGATGAGAAATAGCAGAGTCAGAATTTGAACCAAGGTTGATTGAGGATCAGATCTGTGTTCCAAATCATGGTGTGATCATTATCTTCTTCCAAGTAACAAACACATTGGTTCTAAATTCTTCAAGTCACTGATCCAAGGCCAACATCCACCTAATGCCAGAGCTCTGATCGTGTGAGGATCACAAGGTCTTATTCATTTAAGCTGTAAGTAATTCATACATAAATAGTATAACCTTACTCCATTTTCTGCAACTTTTTTTTCCTGTAGTTTTGCCATTGTGCATTTTTTGTTGTTGTTGTTGATAGATGACATTTATCAGATTAAGGAAGGCTTTTTGGTGTTAGTTTGCTAAGAAACTATACTGTAGGAAGAAGGCCTTTTCTGTTAGTTTGATGAGAAACTATTAGAGAAATGATTTTTCAAACAATTTTTTGAGTTTCTGAATGAATTTCTTCCTTTGAAGGGAACAATATCTTGGTACTGCTTGATGTCGGGGGCCACCGACAATGTGATGACCCTAATCTCATCTCAATTACTGATGGGGAAGTACAAAGTTCAGTTGTGGAGAGCTTGACTAGCATGTCTAAGACCCTGGGTTTAATTCCCAGTACTGTAAAACAAAGTGAAACGAAATTAAAACAAAAGATATTGAATTGTTTTAGGCCTCGAAGTCACCCAAACCTGAGCCACTGTGTGGAGCTGCCTGGCTTCTATGCTGTTCTAGATCCTAGCACAGAGCCCCTTGAGGTCTGCACACTTATTTGACACCCCAGCCCTGGAAGACTACTACGGGATTGCACTCATTTCTTTCTTGGAATCATCTGCTGCCTCTAAGGGTAAGGAGTTTTCAACAGCATATTTATTCTCTACCTTTCAATCCATGGTGCAACTCGTATCAGGCACTCTTCCCACCCCTTTCATACCTTCGAGCAGACCCTAAAAAGTAACTTACCCACATGTTTTCAAAGTCTGCTGAGGAAAAACTGAAACTGAAAATGTTTATCCAGTAAGCTAAATGCTAGATCCCTTCACATGAACACACCCTGTAACTCTCTAAGGTCAACATTTTTTTTTTTCTAGCACCATAGAATAATCAAAAGTCACATACTTTGTACTAGCTGAAGCCTCCTAATATTTTATAAGTTTTAGGGGTGAGAAGACTTTTGAATTTCTAGGTATATTTTTATTTCTTCATTCCAACCTGTACCCCTTCTACCATGTGCCCCAGTCACTACACTCAAATTACTTCTGACATGAAAATGATGTTTTTGTGTTTCATTCATGCATGTGTTAGCTATGACTACCAAGCTTTGGCTATTGTTTATAGCCAAAGCCTTCAGATAATAAGAAAGTATTCTTAGGGAGAACAATATGGATAAATATAACTTAATTGCATACCAACATGTCATTAATATTCTTTTACTCCCTTGTCCCTGTAGAACACTTCACTTGTGGTCTGCACCTCAGCCAGTATTTCTCCTCCCACACCCTCTTCCGTTCCTCCCTCCAAAGACCTCATGGAAGCCACATTCATGGACTCTTCCCCTACTTCCCAAGAATCTAGTGTTTCTTGTTTTCTCCTCTTCGAAAACCTTTGGTCCCCTCATATCCAAAATGTCTTTCATTTCTGATGGAGCACATTTTAAGTCTCTCACCAACGATTCTTTTAAACCAAGTACAGGTTTAACACTGTCTGAAAAGATAGTTTTCAGAAAATAGCAAAATCATGACACACGTATATAAGAAAGAACATATATTCAAGATGGTTTTTGAAATTCATATGACATAAGGAGCTGACTCAAAGGAAATTTCAAAAATTACAAACATACAGGGTAAAAGAACAAAATTGCAAAGGGGGGGGGGCACTAGAACTTTTCCACATAGGGGAAAGAACATAAATTTCACTTGAAGAGAGTGTGGATATCCACTTGGTACCTGCAATTTAAAAAGAGGTGGAAAATAGCTCTACAAAAATGAACAGACTCTGAAACCAGATTTTCCAAAAGGGCATACTGTACACAATGCAGAATTTTTCGATGAAATCCAAGTTATTTCTATGTTTTTATATCAAAAATTCATTAAGGGGCACACCCAGAAACAATAGGTCTTTAAATTGGGGACTTTTTTTTTTTCCTGATGAAAGTACTGACAATTCAGTTATACATCTGTGTTCACTATGATCAAATTGACTGGCAGTATTGAACAGTAAAGGAAAGCAATATGATATTTTCTGGCTTATTTTTTCAGGGAAGAATATCTATATGAAGCATTTTTTTCTCTTCTGTCTCATCTAAATTATTAAAAGAAAATTCTGTCATCAATTCCTTCCCATTGTCAGCTGAGGAAGAAGTTGATGCCCCTTCTGCTGCCTTCCCTGGCTGTGGTATCTTTCTCCACCAGTAATTCATCTCAACCCATTAAATGTTGACACAGATGACACTGACAGCCCAGGGCTAAGACTTTAATTTCTAGCCTATTAAGGAACTGTTTCAGCTTTTGAGGAAATAATGATGAGATTACAAAATGTCAGAGCCAGAAGGAGACTTCCATATTACCTAGTTCAATGATATATTTTACTTAGGATGACACAGAAGCCACAAGGGACAGGGACCATTCAGCCCACATCACAGTGAAAGCTGGCAGCCCAACAGGTGCTGGTTCTGGAAGCCAGTGCTACTCTTTTCAGTTTGTCTTCTGGCAGCTGTGCTCGAAGTGGGCTTTTCATTTCCTCTGCTCTGCTCTGAAGATCCTCCCTCTTCATTTCCACCACGTTTCTATCCCCATTTCCCAAATGTTCCTGGTGCTCAATTCTCTTAAACCTGTATGCTGATTCCTCATTAAATAACGAAATGTTCACAGCTAAAATCCTCTCCATTTCCAGCAATTATTTTTCACTGGATGGGAGACTCTTATAAAATCCTATCAGAGTGAAAATAATGAATTTCTCATCATTGAATAAGTATTTTAAAGTATATCCACAATTAGTTGATATATGAGATTTCACAACTTATTTTGTGTGTCTATAAGAGAAAACCTGAGACCGGGTAATCGATAGAGAGGAAATTTGTTCTCACTAGGTGGAGAAGTATAATATCAATCAGTTCTGTTGTCTGGTAAGAGATGCATGTTGCCTCCCAGATGAGTTCCTGCCCCAAGGAGGAGGAACATGCTGTCCACAAGAGACAGAAAGGAGCAAGCCCATTTCCCAAAACCCTTTTCATACTTATATTAATCAGTTCATGGGTGCACAGTCCTCCAAGACCACACATCTCCATAGACCCACCTCCCAATACTGTTGCGTGGGGTTATGTTTCTATCCCATTCATTTTGCATGGGACAAAATTATTCATACCTCACCAGCCATCAAGTGGAGTTCAATTGTCATTCATACATGTGGCTTCAATGTTTCAGTTCCAAATAATAGACTATGATGGAAGCGATAATGGTGCCTGATGACACTGATTCATAGAAGGCAGACAGCATCTTCACAACACTCTCTGTCTATGTATTTTTGAGAGCTAAGGATTCAATATAAGCAACCAGTTAGCCTGAAGATGGAATGCTGAAGAGAATCCAGCCTTCAGATCCAGATATACTGCAGCTATTCAAGGCCCTATCTACCTTTAATCTGTATCAGAATCTTTACAGGACATAAGAGAAAAGCTTCATGATAATTTAGGTCCTAAGAAATCATTCCCAATCCACAGGCAAAACTATAAAAAGAGAACAGTAATAAGCAGCCATTGCTTCTTAACCATTGCATTTACAGCAGTTTGTCCCTCGGCAGCCGATAAGCCAAACAGGTGCTTTGAGATAGAGTGAAATATGCAGACTCTGAAAACTTGTGAGTGTAATCATAAATAAGATTGTTAAGGTACAGAGGAGTCTCTAGGTAACCAGAATGCCGTTCTCTTCTCTTCAGCTTGACTGCAGGGATAAGAGCTCATTAAAGTAATTCTCTTTTTCAACAGGAAAAAACTAAACTAATGATAAGACCCAGACCCTGCACAGAGCATAGGTGCTTGTTTCCCATGGCAACCTTCCTTGACAGTGAAGTCATTTTCTCCGTGGTTTGGCAGAGTTTCATATAGGAAAAGTAAGATAAAATAGAACAGACTTCACCATTAACATTGTGCCCCAGTACAGTTCCATGCACCCTGAAAAGTTGAAGATGTCCTAATATTTGACACACAAATGCATCAGTCATTTCAGAAATGAAACCTCAGGGGGATGAGCGGATGTGTCTGAGGCCTACCCATGTGTTCACTGTATGGGACTTTAAATGACCAAAGCTTTCTTCTTTTGCTCCTATCAGACTTAAAAGGCTCAAGTTCCTTTTCAATGCTCCCAGGTGTATGATACCAATCAAGCATATTAACTTTTCTTTAAAAAATACTTTTTAAATTGTAAAAGTAAGAGTAGGAGTGGAACATCTTCTATTTAACTGCTTCTTTTCTTCTTTGCTCATTCATTTGCCAAATGTTTGTGTACTTTATAAACATCTCTGTAATCAAATATTTCAGAACTTACTCATGCAAAGATGGTCTTACCTTGTGCTAGGATTTAAAGTGCACATTGTGCTGAGTGTGCATTCAGCAATTAAGAAAAAATTCTATTTTAAGATATGCTATTTTAGAAAGATCATGAGATGTATACCTTTCAGTGTTCTCATAAGCAATGCTCTTGGATTTGGATACACAAAGTTAATACTTTTCATTGTAATGACTTCTATGTGTTAGGATAATTACAAATATAACCAGTCCTTAGTAAGTGCTAGTTAAATAAGAGAAAGAAAAAAGGATAGGAAAGGAGAAACAGAGTATGTGTGTGTATAACCTCTGGCTATTTTTCTAAATAATATCTTTCTAAATGTATGAAGTATATAAAAATGGAGATAATATATTATAATGAAATCTATAGTCTAAGTGTTAGTTATTTTTTTCTGAATATATATATATATATATATATATATATATATATATATATATATATATATAAATTCATGTATTTGGTACAGAGTCTCACTGCACAGCTTGGACTCATAGTGATCCTCCTATTTTCAGTCTCCCCACCACTGAGATTACAGGCCTGTGCCACCACATCTGGACTTGGTATCTGACTCAGCATGCCTGGAGGTGGGGCTGGCAGGGCATGCAGTACCAAGTTGAGAATAATTCTGAATTCTTATTTGGGCACAGCTACAGAACTCATAAATGTAATATATAATTCAAAGCTACAGTCACACTTAACGTGGGAGTCTAATAGGAAGCCACCTCCTCTTTCAAGACAGCATCATTTTCTGTATCCTAAATTCCAGTAGAAAAGATTCCCAAACAGTACAGTTGTAGATGCCCTCCTGGAGATAAGGTAAGGGAGAACCAGAAGCAGACTTCCATTCCCTTTTTGTTTTGCCTTAGTGTTGAAAATTCTGTGAATGCATAAGCCAGTGAGACACTGGAATCAGAGCCAACACTCATGAGCCTCTGCAATCCCAGTTACCATCACTTAGGTTACAAAAAAATAGCACAGGTTTCTAAAATGTAACAGAATAAAGAGGCAGGGAGCTAAGCAAAACCACCTGAAAAGAAAGTGATTCGTGACTTGGCCATGAAATAAAAGTATTAGTAGCTAGGGTATTTTTAGAAGGCAATGGCATCATGAAGACTTGCTATGATCAACAAGGAAATCCATTGAGGCCTTGAAAGAAAAGCTCTGTTCACTTATCAAATTAAATAAAGGTTGTCAGCCTCTCATGACTCATTAGAATGAATGAGACCCCAAGAGGAGGCTGGGAAAAACCTCAGTATTTCCAGGAGGGCATCTACAACTGCACTGTTTGGGAATCTTTTCTACTGGAATTTAGGATACAGAAAATGATGAGTAGCAATGATGTTGAATATGAACTGAGCCTATGGACCCAGGAACAATATTAGTTTAAAAAATGACTCTATCTTTACATGTCCCAGAATAGTACTAGAGGCCATGATCCCTTTATACTCATTGGCTCACAGATGATGTGGATTATTTTCCTGTCTACCTGTCTCTAAAACCCCAGGCTCCTTTCCTTCAAAATCAATATCAGTGATCAACATCCCTTCTATTGTAATAACCTGAATAAAATTGTACTTTCATTTATAGAGTATGATTTTTTCTTTCACAAGTGATTAATTACAATGACTCATTGATACAAATAATCCTATTAGAATTTTTGAAATATGTCAAGATTCTCAAACAATGAGCTTATATTTGGAAACTAAGTACATATAAGTTAGAAGTTTTGCTAACACTACCAGATTTAGCCATCAAGATCTATCTTTCAGCTCTGCCAATATTCTTGTCAGTATAAAAGGCAATCAGGTTTGTAACAAAAGAGAGAAAAAGGAATGAGAAAGATGAAAAGTGCTCACACTTGACATTAGGCCAGTATTGGAGCATCGGGCTCTGTGGCTAACTGGCTGTGTGCTTTGGGGTGTGCTCGGTGTAATCGCTGCTCCCAGTGGATACTTCTGTAGTCTGCCAGCTGAGTGACGGCTGTATGTCATGCCACACATCTTCCGGCTGGCGTTTTCTGTATTAGAGAGTATATGCGGTTCCAGTCCAGGGGCACCTTCATTGTTCCTTCTCATTGTGGCTGTGAATAAGCTGTCAGTGCTGTGCTGGTCCCTCCCCCAGGCGCTGAGATGGCGACTGAGACTGAGCGTGGTGGCGCGCGCCTGTAATCCCAGCTCTTGGGAGGCTGTAAGCAGGTGGATTACTATGAGTCTGATCTAGTAGTGAGACTCTGAACACCCTGTAGACTCTTCCAAAAAAAAAAAAAAACTGTCAGGATTTGTCATTGAAACTGGGGCTTTGATAATAAATGATTTGGAGTTTACTTCATGTTTACCAGCTATGGAAATATCCCTTCACCAAAACTGATACTGTTTCCTTCTCTGACAGAGACTTAGAAGAGTAGATCAGAGATACACAGTAGAAACACCTCATTGAGACACGTGGTAAAGGCACTCCTATAGATTTGAAGTCAAGGCAACAAATGTGTGAAAATGTAGGGAGTTTTGTTTTTTTTTTTCTTATTTTTTAAAGAATACAAAATAGAACCAGCCAGATAGCTCAGGGGACTTAAAGCACCTGCTTACACAAAGAGCAGCAGCCAGGGTTTGATCTCTAGCAGGCCCTGCCCCCAGGCATGCTGAAATGGTGATTGAGACTGGGTGTAGTGGCATGTGCCTGTAATTCCAGCACTTAGGAAGCTATAGACAGGTGAATCTCTACGAGTCTGATCTACATAGTGAGACCCTGTAGACCCTGTACTAAATACAATAAAAAAAATAGAATACAAAATAGTAACAGAAAAAAAAATTAGAAATGTCACAAAATTTCACTAAAAAAATGAATAGGAATCCAACATTGGTTGCTGTATTACATGAAGCTATCTTGAAATTAGTTGCTCAGACTACAAGATATAAATGAAAAAGTCATTTAAAGAAAGAACAAAACAAAATGATAGCAAAAAAGTTATGTCAATGTCAGTAGAAAAAAAGAAGAAATAAAAAAAAAACAAAAGAAAAAAAATTGAGCGTTAACTGCTCCCTTCAAAAAACCAACAGAAATTAACAGTGCAACTATCCTAGCTATTCTGCTAACAGATAGTTTTCCCAGTGAAAGGGAAAGAATTTTTTCAATGGGGAATGTAGCAAATTTGAGTGAATAGTATTCTCAAAAGATCTTAATGAAAAATATGTTTTAATGCAATAGTATATATAGTGTCTACATATGGTATGTGTACTTTCAGATTATTAGGGTTTTGGTTTGCTTACTTGCTCATTTTTGTTGTTGTTGTTTTGTTTTGTTTTATGTTTTGGCAAGTTAACAGACATGCAAATTCTGTTTAGTCCAGGACAATGTTTTCTAACTGTTGCTTTTGATTTTGATTTTTTTTCTGTTGATGTTAAGATAGAGTCTACATAATTCAAGGACACCTCAAGATCCCACTTCAGCATCCTGATTTCTAGGATTGCAGGCATGTGCCACCACATCCAGCTCACACTGAAGAGTTGACATTCACTTCCCTGTCTGGTAGAAAACCTAGGTGGCCTCCCCTCCAATCAACTCTATTCCTCCATTAATGGAGGAATTCCTACTTTTCCTTTGAACTGTTGCAACTGCCTGTCCTTCTGACTGAAGGAGTAAATTGTATTCCTGAACATGTTTATTTTTGTATTGGCAAAAATAATGATTTCACTTTTTTACAAATATTCTTTTTTAACATTAAGGAAAAAACTGTAACAGTAATACTGGATTAAGTAATACTACGATGTGTAACACTATCCTTTGTGTGTGGTTAACTGGTTTTACTGGAATGTGTCTGCTTTGGGAAGATCAATCTGTGAACCAATTAAAGTAGTTTATTTATTAAGATTAGAAAACTAATCTGCTAGGATTGCCTTAAGAGTCTCAACTCACCAGCCAATTGATCCAAGCTATTAACAATATTAAAAGCTATCCTGCTACATTAGTTCTCTGTTATGTGAACATTGATTTACAAACTCCCAGCTAAGGTGCTAGAATCCTATAACCCTATTAACATCTCCTACATTCTTTTACGGGCAGCACCTGTTCCTTCCTTCCTTCCTTCCTTACTTCCTTCCTTCCTTCCTTCCTTCCTTCCTTCCTTTCCCCCTCCTTTCCTTGCTTTTCTTCCTTCTTTTTCCACCAGTTTCTTTAAAGAAATGCACCCTGTCTCTGACTCTAAAGTTCCATTTTGCCTGACTCAACAGTTTTTCTTGATAATCCCTATCTGTGTGTGTGCATGTTTGTGAATGTGTGTGTGCCCAAACAATGCACAATGCACTTTTGTTTGTAGATGGTTGTATTACAGATCTTAACAACAGGAGTTATGATCATCGGCTACTGAGCCAGAAGACATACAGTAGGTACCCAGATTACAGAGTCAGTGGCCTTTCTTTCCTTTTCTTCTGTTGGAGACCGGGTTGCACAGGTTAAGTTGCTGAACACAGGGACCTCTGCAGTGCTGGTAAAGAGCGTATGCATGGCGTTCTGAAGTCAGAATCAATGGAGTTGGAGCAAAGGGGGACTTGGGTGTTGACACCTCCTATTCTAGAGCAATAAAGCTGTCCATCTTTGAGATAAGATAGTTATCTTAATTGGCAAAATTTATAACTTGGAGAAAAGTCATAAAACCTTTGAGCTAACTCTCAAGGTCTTGGCAGTTCTCCTGCTTGTCTAGGACATCCTTGCTTTTATTTGAAAATCATTTAGTGGGGGCTGTCCAGAGAAGTTCCTTGCTCCGTCCACAGGGAGTCATGAGTTCCACTAGAGGCTTTTGACCTTTCTAGAATTCTACAGTCACACATTTGACTATCTCCTTTATTTACACAGTTTATGGCCTACTCATTTGGTAGATTGGGGTTAGGTCAAGACTCCAATGTTCTACTCCTTCTTCATTGTCCCCTCCTCCTCCACCCCCCTTCCCGTTCTTTTCCTGCTCCTCTTCCCCTTCTCCTTCTTCTTAGGGTAAGTTATTTCCTTTAATTGCTAGGGATTCAGATCAGGGGTTGTTATTGTCTTGCATATCCTGTAGGAGATCAAAAGGGAACTTGAAATATTTGCAAATGATAAGAGGTCACTTAATCCTAAATAGCCAGTAATTTCAGGGAAAAGCTCAAATGACAAAAAATGAGATGCAATTAGAAGTTTATGTTAGAAACGATAGATATATGCTCACTATATTTACATGTGCTAAAGACATATATCTCAATTCTAATTAAACTGCACTGCTCTTTCTTTTGAGCAGCACTTGTACACACACACACACACACACACACACACACACACACAGTGTAGAGAAGTGAGGAGAGAAATACTTAGTCCTATCCATTAAGCTCAGTTCATTTATAGACATTGAGTCTTGGATTTTAATTAACATGGGCTCTTTTGGATCGTTGTTGCCTCCTGTAAACAAGCAGGGAGAATATCTGATTTCTAGTGACAGTGGGGGAAGTCTTCTTGTCCCCTGAGGTCTCCCTGGCCCTATGCCTAGAGCTCTGCAGCAAGTTTACTCCTCCACCAGCCTCTTGCCAGCACTGATCTGTTCCCGTGATCTGAAGCCAAAGTGCTCAATGTATTTCTTTTCATCTCACTGAACTTTAATAAATTTTAATAGCGACATGTGGCTAATGACCACCTTGCTAGTTAAAGCAGAACCTGGGGAGTTCAGGGCACTAATTTCTCCAAGGACTTTCTTGTGTGCAGGAATATCGCCATCTTGTGGTCTGTTTTAATATTCCCTGTAAAGTTGTTGGAAGGCAAGAACTATTTGAAATGACACTAGTCATTTGATCTTGTCTTGATCAACTTCATGCTGTGCATGCATCATAAATTCTCAAATAGTAATTTATATAAAGTATCTGCTTGTTTAAATATTAGCATTGCTACAACACAGCCAGTGCTCAGAGCAGATGAAATGCCTGGACCCATGCTGAGAGTGATGATGTTGGCTTTACCATTCGGGAAAGAGTCTGCCTTCTGGTAGCCTTTCTGTACTCAACAGCGTCTTCCCAATGGTACAATAGGCCCCCAATCCTTTCTTCTGCTATTCAGAAGGCCTCTGATTTAAAGTGATTTTTAAATACTCGTACATTCTTGCCTTACCTTCTTTGTGCTCACACATGCCTACTGATGTCACCTGCTTTACAGGTCTACTTAGCATTTTGGTTACAGAGTCCTGTTATAAATTCATTGGCATATTTATACCACATACTCAGTGCTTGGTGTATCCTTTACCCAGATCTAGCACATAACTTTTAAAATTGGCTTGAGATGTAGAAAGATAGGTAGACAGACAGACAGACAGACAGACAGACAGACAGACAGAAGACAGATAAGCAGGCAGGCAGACAGACAGACAGACAGTAGCTGTAAACGCAGACACAATAGAGTGTAATGTTCTTGTACTATAGCTACTTGAGTTCTTAAAAATACATATATATATATACACATATATAAACACAAATTATGTATAACTGAAGCTAGTGATTCTTGGAGTTGGAAAGAACCCTCTATCTCTTATTCCAGCTCACTTGTATCTAATTAAGAGGCAGACAGTAGCAGAAGGAAAATGCAAACTAAAGTATTAGTTTTTTTGCTGATGGAATGGTTTGAAAATGAGATCAGTGATACAGAAATAATGGAAAATCCAGTATGGACTTTGTACCAACACACAGATATTTCCAAAACCTCCTTGCCTCCCGGTATGGCAGATCCTTGGAAGAATGCCAATACAGACCAGCAGGCAGAGGGCCGTGCTGTGGCTGGCTAGACTGAGAGAGCAAATGGAGGGAAAAGCACAGGAGAGCACACCTTGGTGAGCAGAGCTGGAAGCTCACACCCCCCAAACGTGGAAGTGTTAAACGTTGGCACAAAAAAATCCAACATAGTTAGGTTTTTCTAGTACAAATGTATCTTCATAGAAACTGGATAATATAAAAAATTGCAGTATTACAAACAAATAAGTGAAATACTAATATGACATTAGGTAATTGTCCACTAAACAAATAAAGAAGAATTTAACCAGCCCTTTTCTGTGTTACAAGAGTAAATTGAAAAATTCCCTCACCCCAGGTATGGATGTCTACACCCAGCACTTCCTAGAAGCTGCATTTTCTGTTAATAAGAGCAGGTGTGGAACTTGAGAAATTAACTGGGAAACTGGTAGAACGACCCTGGTATATATTTGTGCTGGTAGGTCATTACTCTCGAGGGCTTAGTGGTCTTATGAGAGACACAAAGACGGTTCACATTCTCCATCTATAATGTGAAGATATAAGAAGATGGCTTTTACAGTTAGAAGTAGGTCTTTTCCAGAACACACCCATTCTAGCACTTCATTTCAGATTCTAGACTACAAAACAGAGGGAAACAAATGCCTACAATTTCTAAGCCACAAGATCTATGGTAATATGTTATAATAGCCTGAATAGCTAATCATTCCATTTTACCTCATCTATTTATGATTTCTTTCAAAGTATTTTATGAACTATCCCTCCTCAAAGTGGAAATGAAATAGAGCATAGAGAATACCTGAACTATGTCACATAGTCACTGACAAAAGTCAAACTTTTTTAATAGTCTACTTGTTACAGCTATATTCTACCAATCACCAGTTGGTCACAGAGCACTCTAAGAACAGAAATATTTCTACTAATTTTCCCTGTAGTCACTGATTGTTGCTTTGCTTTCTATCACCCTTCTACCATTTTATAACAGCCAGAGACACAAATGCAACATTAGTACCTGGTAAATGAGCTAAGCTGACAGTTGGTGGCACTGCTTCTCAACCAATATTCCTAAAGTATAAGCACAGGAAAAATTATGACTTTATTAGGCACAAGAGGTTGCCTAAGCTCTAAGGACATAGGCGTTGCTATGAAAACAATTTCGTACCCAGAATCTTAAGGCAGTAGAACATATCTCAGAATCACTAGGCATGATTAGTAGTTCAAGTAACTTCAGTTCAGGCAGTCCAGGTATTTGACAAGAATGTATCATACATTCTGCAGTGCAGACATGGAGGGCAGGGCTTTGAACCTGAGAACAGTTAAAGATAAAAAGTTTCTTGTGGTGATTTTTCTGATGTGAGAAATTTTTAAAAATATTCAATGATAAAATTTCTAATGGCTTTTAAAATGCCTTGATATACTGGAAGTTGGAAACTTATATCTCTTTCCCATCTTGCAAGATGGAGGGTGAAAAAAATAAGAAGCCAGACACTAAAGAGAAGAAACCCGAAGCCAAGAAGGCTTCTGCCAGTGGTACTGTAAGAATCTCGTCCTGGTCAGAGGAATTGGTAGATACTCCTGATCTGCTATGTATAGCAGAAAGTCTTTGTACAAGAGGAAATACACAGCTGCTAAATCAAAGGTTCAGAAGAAAAAGAAGGAGAAAGTTCTTACTGCCATCACAAAACCAGTCACTTGAGACAAGAATGGAGGTACCCAGGTGATGAAGCTTCGAAAAATGCCTAGATACCCTACTGAAAATACGCCACGAAAGCTCTTGAACCACCACAAAAAACCCTTCAGTCAGCATGTGAGGAAACTTTGAGCTACCATCACTCCCAGAACCATCTTGATCATCCTCACCAGGCATCACAAAGGCAAGAGAGTGGTCTGCCTGAAGCAGTTGAGCAGTGGCTTGCTACTTGTGTGTGACTGGGCCCCTTAACCTTAATCATATTCCTCTACAAAGATCACACCAGAAATTTATCATTGCAGCTGGGCGTGATGATGCACGCCTGTAATCCCAGCACTTGGGACGTTGAGGCAGGAGGATCAGTGTGAGTTTGAGACCAGCTTGGGCTACAAAAGTGAGCTCAAGGCCAGCCTGAACTGCACAGCAAGAACCTGTCTCAAAAAGACAAAAAAAAAAAAAAAAAAAGAAAGAAATTTCTCATTTCCACCTATACAGAAATTGATATCAATAAACTCAAAATTCCCAAACATCTCATTGATGCTTATTTCAAACAGAAGAAACTGTGAAAACGCATACAACAGGAGGGTGAGATCTTTGACGCGGAGGAAAAGAGATTCCATATTTCAGAGCAGCACAAGGTGGGTCAGAAAACAGAAGACTCACAGATTTTAGCAAAAATCAAAGTTGTTCCCCAGCTCCGGGGCTACCTGTGATTCATTTTAGCTTTGACTAAATTTGTCCTCATAAATTAGTATTCTAAATTTCTTACTAAGAAACTAATTAAATAACTGATACATTGAAAAATAAATAAATAAATATATAAATAACATTGTGTATGCAAGTATTAGTGCATGAAGAGTTATCTGATTGTTAGAACAATCTCAATTTTTTTCATCAATTATTTTTTTAATTTGTGAACAAGATCAAAACAAATCTGTTAATTCTGCCAAATCAATAAATGTCTGAGATTTATGGGTGTATTTATAGGTTTCAACACTGTATCTATGTTCAATCTGATTGGAAACTGAATTTACCTTGACCACTCAAATCCTTGCCATATAGACTCTGCCATTAAAATTCTGCCCTGTTTCATTTAATCTATACATCCATGGTCCTTTTATTAGCCATCAATCCTGAGAACCTAATTAAACAAATAAATATTTTGATGAGTTTCAAAATAAGTTGTCTATGT
>PVKN010021694.1:0-15441 GCA_004027915.1 Capromys pilorides
TAAATGAATGCAAGCTGTACATAGCTTTCTATGCCTTGCCCTTCTGCTCAGCATTGCTTCTGAGGTTTGTCTTATTTTGGCGTACGTGTCAGCAGTTCATTCATTTTCATTGTCTGAGAATAATAATAATTATTTTCTGTAGTACTTTTGGCTTCTCTGTGAGTTCTAGTCCTCACCTCCTACGTTTGAGACTTTCTCCAGGACATGAACATAGGTAGAGGTAGCTCCACCTCAGCTTACAAGGTGGTGTCCATGAGAGATGTAGATTTTTCCATGGTTTCTTCTACAAAACTCAGGCTATTAGAGTTTCCTGGATTGGAACCTCCAAGTGATGGATTTCTAAAAAGCTGAAGTGTTACTAATAAAATGTTTTCCTTCTACACTCTATAGAAATTATCTTTATTAATTATTGTGTCCCAGTCTATGCATGGATTGTCATTCCTCACGGAGTGACATACAGCAATATGGTAGACAAAAGCCATCTGTGGTCATCATCAAAGTGTAGTCTGGATAAAAGAACAGGATCAGGAAGGATTTATTGAGATTGCAGGTATCCGTAAGCCATAGTTCCAAACATTGGGATGCCGTTTGTTTCTGGGCCTAATGCTGTGTAAGGCTTTGAAAGCCGTCTCTGGGAATGCACTTCTTAACCTTTGCTATTGCAAGTGTGCCAGTGTGGAGTGGTTCTCACTGTGTCGAAGGCCGTGTTTTAAATCTATTGACATAATAGATGTCTTTCTTATGCTTTTAATATGAGCATAAGGGTTTCATTTTTACGACTTCAAAGCGAACACGAATGGCACAGCTTCACAATAGAGCTCCACAGAAGGCAGTTTACGCTTGTTCTGACCGTGCTTTCGGGAGCAGCTTGTCTAATGAATTGTTTAGCTTCTTAAGAAGAAAGCCACCAAGCGGGCGCTCTGAATGCCGCAGTGTCTCACATAATGATATGCAGGGGTTTGCATTCATGGCCAGTGTGGGTAAGCTGCAGGAAAATGTTTCGCGAAAAGCCAAGTTCTTTTCCTGAAAAAAAATATTTATACTGAAGATTTATTATAAAAACTACAACTAAGAACATCCAAGAAAAAAAAAAAAGAATCCCTAGGAGATTGTTTTCTTCACAATATACTTTTTGTACAACATTTGTTTATTAAAATGTAAAAAGTGTCCTTTCTTTTCGTTAAATAAATCCTTCCATTTTTTTTAGGTATAATTACCAGGTACGTTTTAATTCCTAATATATGCCATCAATTAATGACCTAGAAATGAGCTGCTAATTATCATTTTGCTAGTAAAAGGGGAGAGTTATGAATGCAATTAGTGAACGGTTAGCCAGGGTGGCTTTTCCCTCTGAGTTCACATGTGGTTCAGAAGTTCTTGCGGGCTCGAACCTGTTCAAGTCAGCGAACCTGGAGGAGATCCTGCACATAGGCCGGCCGGCAAGAGCCAGCAGTATTACATGGCCAAAGAGAAGCCACTTATATTTTCCTTATTTCTATGGACATTTTTATTCATGTTTCCATTCATAGTAGCTTCAGCCCCCATGAAGTAGATTGCGTTGTTTCCAAGGTCAGAGTTCGCTGTGAGGCTCCAGGCTCCACAAATTAAATTTGGTAGCCAAGTTGCAGACGCCAGGCCCTCAGAGAACAGATATATTCTAAATAAAATCCAGTGGAAATTGTGAAGCAAGCAAATGAGAACTCATGAAAGGACTGAGCATAAAATAGAGCCCCCCCCCCCCAAGAAAACAAACAGACAAAAAAACCAACTGAACAAAATACATGAGGCTCAAGGGAAAGATCCCGAGAAGACTGTCAGTGGGGAAAGAGCTCTCCCGGTTGCGGATGTCACTCTGCTGCTGCTTGTCCTCCAGGCCCCCTCAGACCTTGCGAGCCTCAGCTGCCTTGGTCCCACTCATCTCACTGAGGTAGGTACAAGCACGGAGGTTTGACAGTGGAATAAAATTGATGACCGGATGGGTGACTGCGAGATGTCTTTGATTCGCTTTTAAGATATTGGCCAATTTTGCATTTCTAGAGTTTTTCTGCATTTATTTAGTTATATAGTCTTTAATATTACAAGATGTATTCTATGCCTGGAACAGTGCTCAGGCAAGAGGGGATGGAAGAGCTGCATTTTCAGAACCCTGGTGGTTGTGGAGAAAAGAATAATCCTGCCCTGGCTCGGGAAGGGGGCAGAGGGCTGGGAAGCTCTGGGAGCCCCCAGGGGACAGAGGTCAGCCTGAAGGGACTTTCTGGCCCCAATGGCTTTGTTGCCTATGCCATGGGCATTGAGAAACAAAGAAAATTGAAAGCAGAGACATCGGACAGTTTACCTTTTTATCAGATTAGCACATTGTTCAGTGGGTGCAGCCGCATTTTTTTTTTTTAAAAGACAATTTTAGATTTGAACTAGAAGAGATTAAAGGCAGGGAGACTGAAAATTTCTCATTAAAAGCTGTTTGTCCATGAAAGGTTTAAGTTCAAGCAAATAAAATACATGCTAATATAAATAGATTGATAATAATATTTTTCTCGACTTTGATGAAATTTCAGATTTTTATGTGGGTAGTCTATTTACATATTTCTGTGAGTGCGTGGAAACTGCTTTTTCAATGAAAGTAGGTTTAACTGCAGATTATTCCCTTAAAGGTAACAACTTAATCAGCCCCTGCCTAAAGAAAACCCAACTGCTTTTCATGGCAACAGAGGCCACAGTTCAATGAGTCAGCTCGACTCTCAGCTCTGTAGTGACTGGCTTTAGACCTGCAGGTCTTGAGCTCCGCTCCAGACTAGATGTTGACTTGTTAATGACTTCAATGCTTCCTTTAAGAAGCTTTTAAAATACGTTGCTATTTTTTATGTTTTAAATTTTATTTTAAAGAAAAAAATTAGAACAAAATTTCAAAGCTAGATAATAGAGTAACAATGCTTAACATACACAGAGTATTATTATTGTTCAATTAGTTACTCTGAGGACATGATATATTCATTTAATTATCCAAATAATATTAGCACACAGCTTTCCAGTGATCTAGGAGAAATTAGTACTATAACGATCAATTTTTTCGTTGATTTTTTCCTTTCTTTTTCCCCTTTCCCCTATCCCGGTTTTTCTTTCCTTTTAAACACTTTCTTCCCATTTTACAATATCTACTGTACATTTTGGGTCCTATTTACTCTTTCAGTATCTCACACTAGAGAGACACTAGTCATGTTTACACGTTAGCCTGATTTATTTCATTTATGAGTATGGCATCAAATTGTATCCATTTACCTGTAAAAGCTTCATGTTTATCCTTCTTTATGGTGGCATACTACTCCATTGGATAAAAAGAGCACATCTTTTTTTATTCATTTCTTGGTTGATGGGTACTGGGGTTGTTTACAGCATCTAGCTATGACAGACTGTGCTGCTATCAACATGGGTGCACATATGTTGCTATGATAGTGTTTTTCATGTTTTGGGGGAAAAATACCCAGAAAGGGTGTAGCTGGGTCGAATGGGCTCTCCAATCCTAGTGTTTTGAGGAACGTCTACACTGATTTCTGAAGTGGCTGCAACAGTTTACAGTCCTACTGACAGTGGGTCCGGGTTCTTTTTTCCCTTCCAGCATTTGTTATTGGTTGGTTTCTTTTTTTTTTTTTTAATTTTATTTATTTATTTGTTTGCTTGTTGTGTTTGTTTGTTTCTTTATTTTATTTATTTTGTGGCTGGCTCAGCCTGCCCTGGTGGTGGGGGCTGGCGCAGCATGTGGTGCCGAGGATCGAACCGCAGTCCCTGCAGTTGCCTGAGCTTTCCTAAGCAGGCGCTTTAGACCACTGAACCATCTCGCCGGCCCTGTTATTGGTTGGTTTCTTGATAAGGCCATTTTTTCTAGGTGAGATGGAATCTCAGTGTCATTTTAGTTTGCATCTCTCAAATGACCAGTGTTTTAAACATTTTTTTTGTGTGTGGATTTATTTGCTATTTGTATTTCTTCATTTGGAATGTGTGTGTTCCTCTCAGATGCTCATGTTTGGGCTACGTCTTTAAATTTGGGAGATCTGATTTTTTTATTTCTTCGTCTGTTCTTGATAGTAACCCTTTATCGGGGTTACCTTTTCATTCTGTTGGTGGTTTCTCTTGCTGTGCAAAAGTGTTCTAATAGATGAGATCCCAGTTGTTGGTTCTTTGTGATAGTCCTGTGCGACTGAAGTTTGTTCATCAAATCTTTGCCTGCATCCATGTCTTCAGGAGTTTGGCCATTCTATCCTCCAGCAGATTGAATGTGTTTGTTTATAAAATTTAGATCTTCCATCCATTTTCAAGTTAGTTCAATGTATAATGAAAGATATGGTTTAGTTTTAATCTTTGGCATATGCAAAACCAGTTTTTCCAGCATCGCTTATTAAAGAGGTTATCTTTTTCCCAGTAAATCTTCTTTAGTACCTTTGTCAAAACATAAGGTGGCTGACTATGTCTAGACTTGGTTACATTTTATAATCAGTTCCATTGATCTTCAGGTCCATTTTTTTTTTGCATTTCCATGCTGCTTTTAGTACAGTACCTACATAGCATAATTTCAAGTTGGGCATTATGATTGCTCCTGCCTTGTCTTTGCTGCCCAGAACTGCCTTTGCTATTTTAGGTCTCTCTTGATTGTTAATGAATTTTAGGATTGTCTTGTCTAATGCTGTGAGATACGCTGTTGGAAGTTTGATCAGAATCACATTAAATTTGCCAAACAGTTTTGGATGTATGTCCATTTTCACTATATTGGTTCTTCCTACCAAGAGCAAAGGATAACTTTCCATTTTCTGATATCCTGTTCAAGCTCCTATTTCAGAACACTGTAGTTTTCAACACAGGCATCTTTTGCTTCCTGCTAGGTTGATTCCTAGGTATTTCATTTTTTTAGATATTATTTTGAAAGGTGGTTTTCTTAAATTCTTTCGCAGTGAGTTTGTTTTTGTGTACAGGAAGGCTTTTGAATTTTGAGTGTTGACTTTCTATCCAGTTATACTCCTGAATTTTTACATTAAATCTAGCAAGCTTTGCATGGGAAACACTTCAAAGAATCAACAACTGGAAATCTCATTCTATTAGAAACTTTTGGACATCAAAAGAAATTACCAACAGAGTGAAAGACAATGCAGAGTGGAAAAAAAAATTAGTTAATTGTGCCTCAGACAAAAGACTTCCATCTAGAACATATAAAGAATTGAAAAAATATCAGCGTTCCCAAATTCAAAGACCAATCCAAGAATGGGCATGTGAGTTGGATACACACTTTTCAGATGAAGAAACACAAACAGCAGATAAACACACACACACACACACACACACACACACGTTGAACATCTATCTCAGTTGTTTTTTACTCGTTGCTGGGACAAAATACTGACACCCAAAATTAAGAAAGGAATGGTTTATTTAGCTCACAGTTAGTGGAGGTTTTAGTTCATAGTCCGCTGGCTTCAAGGCAGACGGCAGCAGTTGATGACAGCAGAAAGCAAGGAAGAGCAGAAGAGGAACAGCAGTGGTACCATCTGCCAAGCCTCTCCTCTTTCACTGCTGACTACAAAGACTAGAGCTCCTCCAAATAAGCGCTGGCGGCTGCTGCCAAGATCTGAGCTCCTCTGAAGTGACCCAGTTGGGTCCATCAAGCTCATCCAAGGAAGTAACACACGGAAGCCTTGTTTGCTGCGCTGATCCAGCTAAGCTTTGGACCCCTCAAGTGGACAGTGTATCAGCTACCACAACATCAGTCACCATTCAAGAGACGCAGATGAAAACAATGCCAAAATTCCATCTCAGCCCATTAAGAATGGCTATCAGCAAGACATCAACCAACAGAGATAGCTCTGTGGCACAAGTACCTGCCTGGCAAGTGGAAGGTCGTGAGTTCAAACCCTGGTCCCGCACAAAAAAAAAAAAAAAAAGAAAAGAAACCAATGAACAGCAGATACTAGAAGGGCTGTGGGGAAAAAGGAATGCTTCTCCACTGTTGATGTCAATGTAGACTGATGCAACCACTTTTGAAATCAGTCTGGAGATTCCTCAAAGAATTAGAATTAGAGGTCTTATTTGACCCAGCTACTCCCCTTCTGGGTGTTTTCCCAGAAGAATTAAAATCATCATGCCACAGTGATTTATGTGTACCCATGTATATAGCAGCATAGTTTATCACAGTAAAAAATCTTATAAACAGCTCAAATTCCCATGAACCAAGAAATGCATAAAAAAGATTCGGTATTTTTATACAGTGAAGTACGACTCAGCTATACAGAAGGATAAGCTTGAAACATTTATAGCAAAATGGATGCAGTCTGAGTCCATACCCATAAATGAAATATGCCAGTCTCACATGTGTAAGCATTGTATTATCTCTGCAGTGTGAGAAGCCGAAAGAGTAAATAAGACCCAAAATGTACAATGAGTATTGTGAAATGAGAAGAAATGCTTGAAAGGAAAGAGAAATTGGAGTGGGGAAATGAGAAAAGAAAGAAGGGCAAAGGAAAAAAAAATATATCTAATGGTTAAGATAGTTGTACCACTACTCGCTAGTAGCTCATTGAAAGGAAGTTACATGCTTCTATTGTTTGATCAGTTCTCATGCCTACATCTTATAATACGAGCAGCTACTTGGAAGACAATATGTTAATTTCATTTCAGACAAGCAAAACATCTTAAATGATGAAATTTATCCTAGTAAGCAGTAAGATTATAAATCTTTTAGTATAAACAAATACTTCATGGACATACATACTCTCTTTGTCTTCAGAGCTATATTTGCCTGATCCTTTGCATCATTCTCAGAGGCATGTTAATCCTTTCAGATGTGTTTTGTCTGGGGAAAATCTGGAGGTGGCATGGATGTTGCTTCCACGTGTACAGTGCTTATCTTATTAGCTGAGCTTTTTGCCAGTTGTGTGCTCTGCTTGCTATAATAGTGACATAAAAATGTATTTAGCAATACATTCCTAAGAAAAAAAATCAGTCTACTTCTATGATGGTTACTTTGTGCTGTCATGTTGTTCTCTGTGCCTGTTTTCCAGAACTTTGTAGTTTTATGTGTGAATGTAGTCTTGGCTTATCTAGATTTAATTGTAATGAGGTTGATGATTTTCAAAAAAGATGAGTTATGTGAAACAGACAAATGAGAAAAGAACTATCACGCTAGAATCCGGTGTTTATATGCAGTCTGCATTGTGGAAATACGTAACATGGGAGGGTATTGTAAACATCTCAACATTTTCTTTGTAGGAACAATAGTGTCTTCCAGGAGAATTGCCTGACTGCTCTGAAGAATCAATTTAACAAGTTTTAAAATAGCCTTTCCTTCTTTGTATTAGGATTATGTGTTTTATACTGTGTCAGTGTTTGTTGGTAGACAAAATTTACCCTTTTCTAGTTTTGAAGGTGGGTTTTCTAATTTTTTTCTGTGCTAATCTAGAAATGAATAGAAGAACATTATGACTATTGAAGTATAAGAGAGGCTATCATAATCATAACCCCTAGTCAAGAAGTAAGCTGTGCCAGTGTATTGAATATAATGCTGTAAAATCTCTTGATGTTTCTGTTGAGATTCGATTTGCTCCCAGTGCTTGTAAATGAAGCCCTTCTGTGTTGCTGGTAGGAATTCTGGTGTTTTCTTCTGGTCCATATTGACCTGTGGACCATTGATCAGCATGCAGACTACTGGTCTTGTCCACGTAATCCTCAAATTCATGGTTGAGGAAGAACTGAGATGATCAGCCCTACTCTGAAATATAATCTGCAGCTCTTTTCCCGTGCTACTTCCGTTAAGAAGTTTTCTTTCTGTCTTCGCTTTAGATTGGGCTACTTGTTTTGAAATTTGCATTTGAGTTTTTGTCACTTTGCCCCTGCTATGGTTTTTATGAGTTTTCACATGGACAACAATATAATTCTTCCCTACTACAACCGACTGTGCTTCTACCTGTCCTTTTTATAATAGTGATTTCTCTTCATGGGTTCCACTTTGCATTTTCTTTGTCTTGTTTTATACTTAGTCATCTTTCCTTTAAAGTATTTTAACTGCAAATCTTTTTTTTCCCCCAAAGGTATATTTTGTTTCTATAAACTTAAATCAAATCCCTTTGCTCTAAATATGAGTACTTATGTATGACAGTGCTCTTCGTTTGTAGATAGAAGCTGGGGTGGGGTCATGAGTTCCTAGCAATTTTACCAATTGTGGCTTACAGAGTCTTGCTTTACTGAAGATTGCTGGTCATTTGTTGTATAATTACAGTACTGTTTTACTTGGTTTCCTAGAGCTATCATGATTTTACAAGATTAAGATGGAATTTTAGAATTTCTGCTGTAGAGTATCTCAAAACTTAGCATACATAATTAACACTACCTCTACATTGTTTTGAAACTTGTAAAAAAGAAACAAAACTTGTTGTTTTCCTTTATTATTTTACCTATCAACTTTAACGTTCTGTTTTTATGCTCCATAAAACAAAAGATTGCGTTTCATTTTTCATATTTTTTCTATTCTGCCTGTAGCCTGTGTGGTACATTTAGTAACTGCTGGGTGAATAGTGGAGCAACTCCTCCCTCAGAGAAGTACCCAGGGAACTTCTCTGTTCTCAGGTGTAAACCTGAGAACATGGACCTTGTCATAAGGTCCGTGGAGAAGATGCTTTGAGTCTGCTAAGGGGAAGCGCCCCATTCAGAGGCAGGGGGCCAGAGAATGCTTACTTTAAAAAATAATTGACTCTCTGAGACCCAGAAGATGGGTAGGAGCTAGGTGAGGGAGAGAGAAGGAGGTACCTTATATGGAAGCAATAGCATGTACAAACATCTGGAGAGGAGACAGTGCGTGGAACATTCATGAACCAAAGGTAGGTAAGCAGTTGGTGGGAGGTTGATGGAGCCCTCCAGAGAGAAGCAGGAGCTTCTCTCTGCTAACTCAGGAGGGTCAGCGTAGGAGTCACTAGAGAATTTGAGCTTTATTCAGTATCAGTGCTGCCGACACTGCGAGTCCTGCTTCCGAGCGGTGCAAACATGGGTCTCATGTTAGGCTCTGATAATTCTGTTTGACCTGAGTTGATCTTTCCCAGTCTGCTGCTGGAGGCAGCACCTTAATGATCCAGCTTCACCCTGCTAATGGGATCCGGTCAGCACAGCTGGCCATGGAGCAGGAGTGGCTGAGGACAGCCATGGGTATCCATGGAGTTGTGAAGAGTTAGATGAGTGAATGCTGGGACGGCCAAAGCAAAGCACCCACAAGGGGGGTGGTCATGATGTTGATGCTGAAAATGTTGTTTTGGGGGTGTCTGTGAGCACTACAAAAGGAAGTTGTAATAATTGATAAAATTTGCAAAATTAACTGGCTATTTTTGGCAGTTTTGGGCTGACATCTAAGTTTTATTTGTGTTTAGAGATCAAAAAAGTATATAGAGGAAATAGCTCAGTGGCATAAGCGCCTGCCTGGCAAGCACAAGGTCCTGAGTTTGATATGTGGCACCACAAAAAACAAAACAAAACAAAAGTGTATAGGGAATTGAGATCCTTGTGAATAAAAGAATACTCTGAGGTAAAAGAGAAAGAAGTAGCAGTATTCTTAGAGCAAAACTGCCTAGAGTTTTAGTCATTACTTTAGTTATTTATTCTGTGCCAAGATATTGTATAATTTTTGTCACCTGGCAGCTTGGGATATCTGATGATGACCTCTCAAGACCTGAAGATTAAACAATTTGAGGTTGCTCTCTTTAAGAAAAATAATAGAAAATTATGAATGCAACATTCTAAAGAGCTTGCAAGGCTTTACAGAGGGACTTTGATGAGAACCAGAAGCTTAAGCTTTTTTTTTTTTTAGGTTCATGGTGGATTCCTGTGGACTTGTGGGACATAGTAAACCACCATAATAACTTTGCCTATGTCTTGATCATTGGAAGCCAATATAAGGTTTGAAGCAGAGGTCTGACATAATTAATCTATAGTTTAAAGGTATGTCTCAGATTGTCATATGGAGAAAGGACTAGCATGGGCAAAAGCAAGGAAACCACCTAGGAGAAAACTATAATAGTTGGGTGGAGAAATGGCGAGGTCTCCATTAGGGTGGTGGGTACTGAGATCATGAGGAATGGTCAGATCAAGTGTATGTGTCAGCAGTCAGGCTGATGGAAAGGTGTGAGGGTTGAGAATGAGAGGGGAGTTATTCTATGGTTTTTTTAAATGTGTTTTTGCATGAGCAAGTGGAAGGAAGGAGTTCCTAATTTACTGTGGAGACACCTGTGTGAACTACTGGTATGGAAGGGAGTATCAGGAATTAAAATTTGGGCATCTGGAGTTGGAGGTGCATGTTACATATCCGAGTAAGAAGAGAAAGCTCCATGGCTGGATCTGGAAATAACTTGAAAATCAGAATGTAGGTGATATTTATAGCTGGGAACCTGAATGATATTGCCTAAGAAGTAGAGTAGATAGAGAAGAGGAAAAGGACAATGATTGACCTGTCAGGCCCGCTAATGTTTAGCCTGGGGAAAATCAGGAGGAATCAGCGAGGGAGACTGAAAGGGAGAGGCCAGGGGGATAGCGAGACAACTGAGAGATATGTGTCCCAGAGCTAAGAGAAGAAAGATTTTCAATCAGGTCGGACCAATCAGCTGGCTAAGTGCTGTTCAGAACTCGAAGAATGTGAAGCATCAGAGTTTAATGTGTCACACAGAGTAGAGGAGAAGCACGCTTTTAGGTACCCTGTGTCTGATTAAGCTCCTGTCTTGGTCACTTTCTCATTGTGGAGGTCTCTGAGACTCAGGACTTAAAGATTAAAGGAGACGGGGTTTTGGCTCACACTTTAGTTCATCGGTGCTCTGAGGTAGTGCAGCATGGCAGAGGGGCCTGGTGGAATAGAGCTGCTCGCCGCAGAGTGCACAGGAGGCAGAGAGAAGAGGGAGGAGTGGGAAGAGGTACAGACCTTCCAGGACACGCCTACAGTGGCTGCCCTTCTGTCTCAAGCTGTCACCTCTAACAGCAAGTCACATAGATGCCCCTGTACTCCAGTCACCTTCCAAAGGTCCTGCGCTTGATCCCAGGAGGCTTTAGGTGGACATGTAGATAAAGACCTTAGCATCCCCAAAATTTTCAGTTTATTAATAATAAAATATCATTTTTTTCTTTCTAGGGTCCATGTTTTTATGCATCCCTCCCACTCCCTTTTTTTTAGCTTATATAGTGTTATGGTTTGTGTTTCGCTGTTCCGCTACAGACTCATACATTCATAGGACAGGCTTCTAGGATTTGTGATTAATTCATAATACAGTGCTGGGACTGTGAATGTAAGTGCTACACTCGCTCAGGGTGGATAGTCTGAACACAATATAAGAGTGGAAGAGGGGCTTGCTAGATGCCACAGCTGCTGATTCTCATTTTTGGCTCTTGCTTTTTGCTATTTTCTGCCGCCGTAAGCTGCTGCCCTTTGCCATTTGTCACTCTGCCTTGGAGCCCAGCCGATTATGGACTGAAACCTGCACTAACAGTGAGCTCAATAAATAAACCTTTCCTCCATTAATTTTGAGTGACAGGTATTTTGTGCCACCAAAGAGAGAAAAATAACTAAAGCAGAATTTGGTACCAAGAAATGGGGTCATTGCTGTGACTGTATCTGACCATGTGGTTCAAGGGCTTTTGGGAATGGCTTATGGGAAGAAATAGGAAGGATTTGGAGATGTCATCTGAAGGAGAAGTGTTAGAATGCCTTTGGCTGTTCTGTATGGGAGATTCTAGTCAGAGCTCAGAAGAGCAGGAGGCTGATAGAAATCCTGCCTGTAAAGACCAGGCTGGGGAGGTTTCTTCTGGAAAGAAGGACTACAATTGTTGTTGGACTTCAGATGATTTGTGTTTGTTATGGCTTGGCAGAAAGTTTGTCTGGATTTTGCTCATGCCCAGGACTTTGCATGAGGCTGAAATTAATTGTGGCTGACTGATTGACCTAGAAAAAGAAATATCAAGGCATTCAATGTTGAGGCAGTGGCATGGCTACTGTCGGGGGATTTGAGTCAGATTTATGTGGTGAATCAGGAGCAAAGTACCCAGCAGGATGATTTAAAATGTTGTGAGTCTGGCCAGAAATGCTATAAACTGCTAGAGCTGAGAGGATCTCCACTGCTGAGAAGAAACAAGAGAATAGAGAAGTAGCCTGGGGGCATCACAAGAAGCAGCAAATATCCAACCTTTGCGGCCTCCAAACTGCAGAAGTGACTTTGCCTTGAGGAGAAAGATGCAGAGCACCATGTTCCAGAATGATGTCAGAGGCCATACCAGGTTGCAGAATGGTGATGACACCGAAAATTTGTTCCTTGGAATCAGGGTCAGAGTGATCAGAAATCCACTCAACCCCTTCAGCCAAGAGGAAAGAAAGCTTAGCTACAGCTGGCAGCAGACCTTGGCATCATCCACATGGCATTGGTTGTAGGCACATGCAGAATGCAAGAATTCTAAGGTTAAGGCTTCCAACTAGATTTGAGAAGACCTGGGGGATCAGGTAGTGGGGACCCCTGAGAGGGCTGTGGGTAGCTGTGAGTGAGAAGCCTAATGTGCAGTGGAAACCCCAGAAATTTGGAAAAGCCAGGAACATGGATCATCTAAGTAAAGCTACAAGGAGGGAACAAAGCTGGGCTAAGAGAGAAGCCGTGGGAGCTACCACTACAAGTGCCATAGAGCTCAGTTTGCCACAGATGACTTCAGATATTACACTTGGAACTACAGGACTTAATGTTTGCTGTTCTGGATTTTGGACTTGCTTTAGTCCCAATGCTTTGTATCCTCCTATTTGTGTCTTTTGGAATGGTGATGTTTCTCTTGTGCCATTCAATGTTGGAAGTGTTTTAATTTTTTATTTGTACAGAGGCTCACAGCTAAGAGTTTGCCTTAGATCTTGGAGGAGACTTGGGACTTGTACTTTTCAGCAATGCTGAAACTATTAGGACTTTGCCAACTTTTAGAGACAGACTAAAATGCCTTTTGCATAAAGGGATGTGCATGAGTCTTTGCGGTTCCAGGGTGGAATGTTATGGTTTATGTCTAGATGTCCCCCAAAACCTTGTGCAGCCGTGCCCCAAACTTCTAGAGTTCGTGACTGACTCAAGGTGCGATGCTGGGATGGCGGGCATAAGCCCTGCCCTGCCCTGGGCCAGGTCACCTGCGTGCAGCGTAAGGGAGGGCGAGAGCGTGCTCCCTGGCGCTGCTCCTTTTCTGCTCTTGCTGCTTTTGATGCTTTCCACGGCCGTGAACCGCTGCCTTCTGCCATGTGCCACTGTGCCCTGGGGCCAGCCTGAGTATGCACGGAGACCTCCACGAACTGTGGGCTAAACAAACATTTCCTTCCTTAATTTTGGGCATTGGCTATTTTGTCCCAGTAATAACAGAAAAGTAAGACATGTGGTAAATTATTGATATTCAAATATCAGATGTTCTTTGCATTTTTGCCAGGCTGAGTTTAGTAATATTTTCTTTAGAATTTAAAAATCTGTATTCAGGAGTGAATTTGGTTTATAATATCTTCTTATTGTATAGGAAAACAGCAAGAAAAATGAGGGTGTATTAAAAAATCAGGAACATTGTAGACCAAGGACTATGAGCTGTGTAACGATATCATTTAGATCAACCAGGTAAAGGCGAGAAGTAAAAATAACTCAGTGGATTTGTGGAGAGCAAGAAAGAAGTTTTTTTCTCTCTAAAATATTCTGCCACTAGAATCAGCTGCGTAGCTCACTGTGTAGTTCACCCTTGGTCTCCCAGACAGGTACCTTAGTTACAAATAATTAGTGAAGTAATTTTGAATCTTTGGCATTGTACTGCTTAGCCACATGGTGATTTCTTTTCTTATGAAGATGAAGCAAAGATTCTAATTATCTGCAGTTAAAGTCTGATTCAGAATTCCACTATTCCAAAGCAGGCCCATTTAAAGCCTGGGCTGGTCTCAAAGAGCAAGTGCAAGGGAAGTTGTAGGAGGGGACAATGGCCAGCCCCAGCCCCAGCCCCAGCCTCAGCCCCAGCCCCAGTCTGTATTCCTTGCTTTATGAATATCACCATTGCCAGATATTATGGTTTATGTCTAGTTGTCCCCCCAAAGCCTCATGCAGTCATGGGGTGGGGACTTGTAGAGTTTGAGACTTGACTCATGATCCACTGGGATTATGTGTTTTAGTACTGATGAGATTATGGGTCTGAGAACTGCTGGGATTAAAGGTGTGGCCTAAAATGGATAGGCTGAGGCAGAGAGCCTGGATGTAATATAAAGAGGGATGGAGAGACAGACGCCCTCTGTTGCTCTCTGCTGCCCTGGTCGGTCAGTTGCCTCTGTCACCATTTTGTTGCTGTTCCGCCACCATGAACTGCTGCTCTCTGCCATGTGCCACTCAGCCTTGGGCCGGCCGAATATAAACTGAAACCTCAAAAACTGTGAGCTAAATAAAGCTTTCCTTCCTTCATTTTGAGTGTCGGGTATTTGTCCCAGCAGTGAGTAAAAAGTAACTAAGACATGGGGTGAGACTTGGGCCGTCCCCAACCAAGAGGCAGATATACTGTGTTGTGGGGAGGCCACCCTTAGCTCTGGGCCTTCCCCAAGAAGCCTGCCTTGGGCTTCATAGCCACAAAGCTGAAGGGAAACGAAAATGTCCTCACTTGCTGACCTCTCTGCAGCTTCTTTTGCACATATTCTCTTGTATTCAGATGCTAGATTAACTTTGTGGTGTTAAATGAGATGATCAAGAACATGAATTTTAAAAAGTGGTGACTTCAATACATTTTGTATGTAGCAGAAAGTAGACACAGTATTTGTTGAAAAATAAAAGTTCAAATACTATCAAACATTGATTTTTTTTTCTATTTTTTAAAAAATCAAGTGGATCTAACATTGACAAAAGCAATATGAATAAAACTGATTCCATAATAATAACATTAATAGGGCCAACCAAATAGCTCAATGGATTGAAGTGCCTGCAAGCAGGCACAGGGGTGGGGTGGTGGTGGTCGTGGTGGTGGTGGTGGTGGTGTTTGATTCTCGGGCCTGCCATGCTGACCCCAACCCTGGAGCGCGCTGAGACGGCAATTGAGACTGGGTGTGGTGGCATGATCTTATAATCCCAGCTCTTGGGAGCTGTAAACAGGCGGATCACTATGAGTCCAATCTAGTAGTGAGACCATGAACACCCTGTAGATCCTTCCATAAAATACAAAAAAAAAAGAGAGATTTGAAAAAATAACAATATTGAATGCTATAAATATATCAGGTAGGATTTTTATATTTTAATGTTCATTTAATGACTTTAGTTGCATGTTTAAGTTTTTCAATTTTCAATTTACCTTCAAGAATATCTTTACTGTTTCTTACTCTTGAGACATTTTAAGAACTTACTATAAGTAGGTGAACATTTCATGTGAGAATTTTATTCTCTTCAGTCAAGGCTATTTCAGGAGCTGGGACAG
>PVKN010021695.1:0-15434 GCA_004027915.1 Capromys pilorides
GAACAGGCTCATTCCCTTTTCACAGTATCTATTGTACCCTTCAGATTTTATTTAGTCTCTCAGTCTCTTACACTACAGAGACAATATTATATTTGCATGTACAGGTGTGATTTTTTCACTTAAGGATATGGTCTTTATTAGAATCCATTTACCAACAATAAGCCTCATAGTTATCCTTTTTATAGCTGAATTTATGTCAAAAATACCACATATTCTTTATCCATTCTTCAGTGGATGGGCATTTGGGTTCCTTTTGAGATATACCCAGGACAAATTGCATTGCTATAAACATGGGTACATATAAATCATTGTGCTGTGATGTTTTCAGTTCTCCTGGAACAATAGCTGGGTTGAATGGAACCTCCTGTTCTAGCCATTTGAGAAATCTCCATACTGAATTCCATAGTCGTTTACCAGCTTGCACTCCTACCAACAGTGGATGATGGTTCTCTTTTACTCACAGCCCCACCAACATTTATTACTGGTTGACTTCTTGATGATAGCCATTCTTTCTGGAGATGGAATCTGTGTGTTGTTTTAATTTGCATTTCTCAGATGACCAATTGTATCAGGCAAGGCAGAATCTTGGAGGTTAACTAGAAGTTTTCTGGGTTGAGAGAAACCCAGACTGTGGGTAATAATTTTTGCTTAGTGCCAGCCAAATAGCTCAGGGGATTAAAGTGCCTGCAAGCACTAAAGTGCTGACCCCACCCCTGCGGTGCACTGAGACTGCAATTGAGACTGGATGTGATGGTGTGCCTGTAATGCCAGCTCTTGGGAGACTGTAAAGAGGCAGATCATTACGAGTCCAATCTGGTAGTGAGACTCTGAACACCCTGTAGACCCTTCCTTAAAAATATGTTTAAAAAAAAAAAAAAGCAAAACAAAACAAATTTCCCTTAATCAGGCAATTGTTCAGTTCTCTTTTCCTGCCTGGCTCTTCAGTCCGTGAAACACTCACCTTCTAGACTCGAAGCCGATCTGATTCAGGCCTTAACTGTGGACTAGATGTTGACTCATTTGGATGGCTCTCGTAATCACTTACTATGGCCCAGTTAGTTCAGGCTTCCTTAGGTGACCCTGCTGAAGGATTGTGAAGCTTCAAATGAAATATACTTTCTTTGAAATTTACTCAACATGCAAGTGTTGGTCCCTTGTAAGATAAATGAGAGGACAACTTGGAAAAAAATGACAAAGAAATCAGATAGCCACAGGCTCAACCAAGACCCAAACCCTGCTAGCTAAGGCTCTGCAAGTCACATACCAGGAAAATCCAGAGAATTTAGCCACATTGATGGGCTGAAAAGCATGATGCTGAAGATCATAAGACGGAAGGCGATGTGATCACAGAAGAAAACTCTCTCTAGTATTTATTTATATTTTTTGATGTGAGACCAATTATAACTCTTTTTTTCAAGTAAAAATAAACCCACATCAGGTTGAAAGAATTTTCTCAGCCGGACATGGTCGCACTGGCCTGTAATCCCAGCACTTGGAAGGTTGAGGCAGGAGGATCGGTGCAAGTTTGAGACCACCCTGGGCCACAAAAGTGAGCTCAAGGCCAGCCTGACTGCATAGAGAGATGCTGTCTCAAAAAGACAGAAAAAAAAAAGATGAATATTTTGGGGGCTGGGGAGATAGCTCCGTGGCACAAGTGCCTGCCTGGCAAGTGCAAGGTTGTGAGTTTGAACCCCGGTCCTGCAAAAAAAAAAAAAGAATTTTCTCATTAAAAATTTTTCATAAGTAGGGTTCTCCATAACAAAGAATTTTTTCTACCTAATGATGTAAAGCAACTTATAATTATCAATGTGTAAAATTCTAGCTCCAGGATAATACTTATGGTGTAACTAACTGTTATGGTTTTTATCTAGTTGTCCCCCAAAGCCTCATGCAATCATGAGGCAGGGACTTCTAGAGTTTGAGACTGAGCAGAGACTTCTAGAGTTTGAGACTGACTCACGATTCCCTGGAATTATGGGTCTTAGCACTGTTGGGGTCATGGGTCTGAGCACTGCTCAGACTTGATCAAGGCTCTGACCTGAGGGGCATAGGCTGAGGCAGAGAGTCTGAATGTAACGTAAGAGAAACAGAGAAACAGACTCTCTTCTTGCTCCCTGTTGCTGTTGTTGGCCTGTTGACTTTGTCACTACACTGCCACCATGAACTGGGTACTCTGTGCCACTCAACCTTGGAGGTAGCCAATTATGGCTTGAAATCTCCACTGTCAGTGAGCTAAATAAACTTTTCTTTCCTTCATTTTGGGTGTTGGGTATTTGTCCCAACAATGAGAAAAGAGTAACTGAGACACTAACTCTTTCCTGTACTGAAAAATAAAGCTAATCCCCTAATAGACATAATCCCACTTTCTTGGGGAAAGTTTTATTCAGAAGTCACGTGAAGGCAATCTCTCAGAAGTAGAATTTTATTTTAGACTTTAGGCATGTAAACAATAACTTCACCAAACATTCAGTAAACAAATTCAAGAGAATATCATCTTCTCAATTTTTTTCCCTAGACCTAACATTTTCTTCTCTCAGATTGCAAATTCCTATTTTCATCTATATAAAGACAACATTATCATTTTACTAGTATGCCAAATATTATAGTTCTGGTTCTTCTAATTTAAGTTTCTGTCTCCTGATCAGCTTACAGACTCAATCTATCTCTGTTCAAATTCTGTGTTACGTTTCAAATGCCCCATCTTTGGCCCTTCCTGCAAGAAGGATTGGAAAAAGTACCAGAAATGAGAGAGAAGCAATAAAGATGAACATTTCACTTTGATCTGTCCATTTTGAAAATTTTCTGGTGAAAACAGAGAGTAGCAGAGAAGGAAGTGTATCTTCTTCAAAGGAGCATCTAAATAGTGTATGACAACCAATTACTGGGGCTGGCTGGGGTTTTCACACTTTTGACTTCAACAGAGAATGAAAAGCAAGCAGTGATCCTCTCTACAGATAACTTCTTTGATGAGAATATTCATGAATCAGGACTGGAAGAATGGAATTATAATAGAATTACACAAAATACATTATCTGCTTTTACTGAAGCCATTTTCTCTAGGTGTTATTAAGTATTCAGACTGTGCCAATGCACATTAAACCATTTAAATTAAAAATATATATAAATGTAAGCTGATGGGTGGATATATTAAACATAATGTGAAAAACACCTGAGTGAATACCAGAAGGGATCATTTATTTTAAAGTAGAGGTAAAATAAATACTAGTTGCACCAAAAAGCCATTTTGAGACTTTCTTTAGCAAAACACTTGATAATTACCTTGCACTGGCAGCTAAAACTTTCAAAGCAATAGCTGGATCAACACAGAAGATAGGAAAGTGTCACTGCCTGATCAATAACCTGGAAGAAAATGGGAAAAGAAAAGCAATGCTGAAGGAAGAAGAACAACAGGAGCCAATCATATGTCCCACAGTTCTTTGGCGAGATGGAATGCAGAAAGGCCTTAGAGGGCAAAGAGTAGTTCTATCAAGCACGTAGAAGATTAGCGTTTTGTGTGAACACCACATTTCTACCCTGTTTTTACCACTTCTTTAGTGAAATGAGTGACAATAAAGATGTCTCTCGATCTGTGATGGAGGTGCTTTTCAATAAACTCACTGTAAGGTGAAAGTGTACTGAGTATGCCTGGCTTGCCAGCATCATACCTGGAAACACAGCACAGGGCACAGTGCCAGTGTCTCCATTCCTGATCACGGGCTGACTTGGCGCTGTGGCTGCTGGCTGTGTCCCACACTACCAGGGAACACCACGCCACACGTCGCTAGTCTGGGAGGATTCAGAATTCAAATGTTTTGCTACACGAATATTGCTCTTACACTATTACAAAATCCAAAAAGGCATAAGTGGAAGCCTCTTGATTTGCTGATAGTTTGTACAAATTCTTGTGATGAAGACTTTCCTCAGAAATGTTAAAGAAATGACTAAGTTTTATATCTGGATTTTGTACATTAAGGCAATGAAAAATAAGAGAAAAACACCAATAACAACAAATCCAAGAAACAGACAGAAGCCAAAATCTGATACAGAGTTTATGATGAAAATATATGAGTGAGTGTCCTCACTCATCACTCTCCAATCACTTCCGTGGCTATCAAAAATGATGAAATAAACAACAGAACTCAAGAAGGTACCATTGGGTACGGAATGTCAAGATATGTTAATGTCTCTCTTTTTGACATGAAAGTAAATTTATTTTTAAAATTTTCCTTTAAATTCATTTTAATGAGTTAAAAACATAAAATGGCATGAAATAGTTTCAAAATGGGTTAGTAGGACAAGTACAATAATTAATACATTGCATATTGTTGTCTTCATAGTAGTTATTCAGAGGACAAGGTGAAAACCTGATATCTTGTCACTCTGAAGGATGAGAAAACTCTAATTGGTTCCTGAGCTATGGTGTCTTAGAGTTTAGGCAGGAACATATAAATTCAACATATTCTGTAGGAAAAGCATTGGACATAGGGAGTTTGTGCCCCTGCTAGGGCCTCATATATTGAGAAGAAACATCAAGCATGGATTAAGTTGGGTGTTATCTGTTAAGATATTTGACTCGACTTAAGCCTGAAATGATTTTGTGAGTGAAAAGATGTTTGTTGTCCCTAAACATACCACACATAATCCTGATCTGGACTTAGAGGTAAACATGGTGAAGACTGATAAAATTACACAAATCTCTGCTGATAGATATAAAGTTAATCTCCCCAGGGAGGCATTTTTCTATTTTTATTAACTTTTATGTATACAACAATGAATAAAAAAACAATGAATCAAGTTCATGAACTGGTAGTTTTTAAAGACCTTGATTGTCCTCAGTGGATAGTAATATTTAAAAAAGGCAGAGTTATTGTCATCTGTACTTAATAATGAATATTGCTTTAGTTATATGTTGAAAATTTGAATGGCAATGCTCTAATAATATCTCTTTTTTGAAAGAAAGAAAGAAAGAAAGAAAGAAAGAAAGAAAGAAAGAAAGAAAGAAAGAAAGAAAGAAAAAAATATTCCAACTACTTGTTAGATGACCCCACAGGTGATCACATTCACACGTGCTGGAGCATATGTGGAATCCTCTTATTTCTTTCTCCAGCCAAACTGTGATGTGTATCTGCAATCTATGCTAATACATAAAATAATTATTATGAAATAAGAGCTTATTTAATAAGTGTTTTATTAAATAAAGTTTATTTAAGTTTGGTGGTACAACTTAAGCATACACAGTCATTACATGCATTTTAGGCAGTTTGTGTCTATACCGGATGCATCTTGATTCCTCCTTTATTTTTCTCCCACTCTTTCTCCTTTTGAGTCCCTTCTTCTTCCTGTTCACAAAGCTCAGAAATGAAAAATGTACATAAGAACAGAAATGTACAATATGTGTTGTGAACTAGGAAAAAACTGTTCAAAAGGAAAAGGATACCAGAGAGGAAGAGGAGGGAGGGGGCAAAGGGATGATGCAAAAGGAGGAAAAGAAAAAGGTGAGAGAAGAAGGATAAAGTGAGAATAAACTTTATTGTAGAATAAAACAATGGATGCTTTGATGTTTGGAGAGACCATACAACAAACAATAAAAATGTGTTTTTTCTAAGTTAACCAAACATAGATTTGTTTATATTCTACTACTTTATGAGTGGTCATTGCATTCAAATGTGTCACTGGACTTCTCTGAGTCCCAGAGTATTCTTATCTTAATGAGGTTTAAAATGTTTACTCTTCATTGTAAGTAGACACTTGCAATGAATATACAATAATTTGCTACCAACACTGTGATGGAGCTGTTTTGATGGGAAACAGTTTAATGCAATTGAATCACACAAAGCCAGCTTTGCAACTGGAACAAAGTACAGGTTGTTTTGGCCTTCCGTACAGGGCTCGGCTCTGTACCTTCACTCTCTCTCCGTAACTTATAGCTTTCTTCTCCTAGTTTTCTTTTGCTGACACCTTTGTCTGTGGAAATCTGCAGCATCAGCCAGATTTCTTCTGTTCCTCTCGTCTTGGAGGTGTTGCTTCCTATTGTCATTTGTGAACCAACCACAGCAAGGCCACCAGCATAGACTTTATTTCTCATGAACAGACATTGCTAAAGGATTGAAATTCATAATTTTGTCACATTTATCTAATGGATGTGCAAAAATCAGTTTTATGTTTTTTTAATTCATAACCCAAAACTCTAGCTCATGGATATTTCTATGTATAACAATAACAAAATAATAATGAGTTTAGAAATGAAATCCACTCAGATATTTGTAAATCTGTCTGGCCAATTATTCTGTGGGAATATTTATTCTATGTTTTCATGTTTCCTTGTTTGCTACTGATCATGTTTTAGAAAGCTTTTAACCAACAAGCAAAGTTCTTATGTAATCTCTAATTATTAACATACTCTCCCCAATGAGCTATATTAGAAATGTTATTTTATTTATGCAAGCATTTAGATATTCTTGATTAGTGTCTGACATGTAAAGATCATTTTTTTTTGTCTAACACAATGTTAAACATCTGGATGAAAGCTTAACATTTAAGTAATTCGGCTGAATGTTTTCAATTATCCTCATATTTGACACCTTATGGAGCAGACTCAGATGTATCACGGAAACTTTCACTTTCTAACCAGATGTTTTAGTATCTACTAGACATTTTTCAAGTGACAAAAATACTTTTTTTTTTACTTTTTTAAATAAAGCAACCATTTACAGCCTTTGAAGTTGCAACTGTTCCTTTTTACATTTGATAGAAAATTCAATTTCCATGATGCTGAATTTTAAGGAACCCAATCTATTCTGTCTGTATCTCTTCACTTCCAGTCACAACAAAGACTGTTACCAGCTTATACAATATGAAGAACCCTCTGCTGCATGGCACAAAGAATCTGCCCTGGAGAGAGGACAGCTGCATGAATGTGTGGCCTATCATTTCATTACACTTTTACCTTCAATATTAAAGACTTAAATCAAATTCTTACTGATAATCCTCTCCGTTCAAGTTCTATGACAAAGATGGAATTATATGACATCTTTCCATTAATCCTTAATTTAAATGACAGCCATTGTTGTTAACTGACCAACAAAAACAACTGGCCTAAGATGAGCATCCTGTCATTGCAAAACAGATACTTATTCAGACAGACCTAAATATAAAACATTGTTGAAGAGACTTACTAAGATGCCAATAAAACCTAGAGCAGAGTTTTGAACCACATAGTGAGATCTGGACCTTCCTATTTCTCTTTGCTTCCTGGTTATGAAATATCGTTTCTGAGTATGTATTCAAACTTTCTCTTTCTCTGGAGATAGGAGATTCCTTTGGACTTTCACACGTCTTGACAAATTTCCAAATTCAATTCTTTAGAAAGGTGCTTCTTTAATTTCTCAACCACCTTCCCATAGCACTTCATTTCCCTCATGTTTCTCCTGACATTGCATTTATTTATGTCTAATCAAGTAAACCCTTGGATGAATCCAATTTAATTTTTCTTGAAAATTTGTCAGAGAGGCTATTTCCCTGGCATGGGTTTGTTCCACTCTCAGTCAGGTTTCCATTCCAAGTCAGTTAGTCAGAGAGGCTTGAGTTCTGTGGTACCAATGCAACAGGTCTGCAAGAAATATGTGAAATGAAAAAAAATTCTAACTACTATGAAGACAACAATGTACAATACATCAATTATTGTATCCATCCTAATAACCTATTTTGAAACTGTTTCATTGCTATTTTATCTTTATTTCTCATTGCAATGGAAACAATAAGAGGAAATTCTAAGAAAGGGGCACTGTTGGACACCTCATCAAAGGCCAATAGTCAAAATATTTGTGGTGCAAATTTCAGAAGTTCCAATTTGAAAGCAATGCTAGAGACCAAATTGCTCAAAAGCTTATTTTACATATAGAAAAGAAAGACCCACAGGAGCAAATAATGGATACAAAGTCATAAATCATATTTCTTACTAAATCTCTAGTGTATTAAACTAAAGAGGATTTATTCCATTACTATTAATACAGGGAGTTTTTATTCTACTGTGGTTTAAGTTATATAAAGGGACAGTGGTTTACCAGCAGGTCTAATTGCTTGTTTACTTAATATGTATTACTTAAAGATTAAAATAAAATACTAGATGTAATAAATGCAGTATATATTAAAATAATATGTAGGCTGTTATATAATCATACACATAGCTATACCTATACACCTAGTTTTCTTTTGATATATTTCATACAGAATCTACAGGATCTCACTACACAAAGCAAACTCATAGTGATCCGCCTGTTTTTTAGTCTCCCAAGCACTGAGATTATAGGTGCACGCCACATTCCCAGTCTCAATAACCTGGCCATCTCAGCACACTCCGGGCGGAAGAGCAGTCGCAGCATGCTCAGGCAGGGATTGCACTTAGTTTTCTGCTTTTTTGGGGAGAGGCAGCTGGCTCAGCTCACCCTAGGGGTGGGGCTGGCATGACAGGTGGTGCCAGAGATCGAACAGCCACCCCTGTGTGTTTGCCTAAGTTTGCCTAAGCAGGTGCTTTAGATAGCTGAGCCATCTCACCAGCCTCCTGACTGCTTTTTTTATATTCTGTTTTGGAAAGATAACTTTTCAGTCTGTCTAGTGGAAAGAATTAAACCAGTCAATCAAGCATCCAACTGTGAAAAAAATTAATATTTTCTAAAATTCTGTACTGTTTTTAAATAAAACTTGCATTATTCAAGTCTTGCGTCAAGAGAAAGGAAATACAAGCTCAGAAGATGAACGATTTGGCCTCTCCTCCAGCTTACTAGCGGGTAAACTGGGACAGTGGAGCACTTCTCTAAGACGTGTGGTTTGACCCAAGCATCAAGGATGATCTTCAGTGCTTTTATTTCAGCTGCATTAAAATGTCTCCTATCCATTTAGCTCATTCAAAATGATCAAAACTATGTGGCCTATGGTCAACCAAAAAACTTGGCAGATTGACAAGCCTGAAAGTAGACACAAGGCCAGGAGTTCAATCCCCAGGCCTGCCTTGCCAGCCCCGCCCCAGGGTGAGCTGATACTGCAGTTGAGACTGGACATGGTGGGGTGCACCTGTTATCCCAGCTCTTGGGAGGCTGTAAACAGGCAGATCACTACGAGTCTTACCTAGTAATGAGACCCTGAGCACACTGTGGACTCTTCCCTAAAATACAAATATATATATATATATATGGGGGGAGGCTCATCCACTTATTTGTGTGTATTCAATCATGTAGTTCAGAATGTGCCTCCCATGACTCTATGGCACTGAAGTGCTTTAAGCTAGTCACTTAGCAATTGATGTCTCTTGAAGAGAAGTCATCAGTAGTCTCATTTGGACAGAAAGAAACTGACAGTTAGAGGTCCAAGAAGAATGTCAACAGTGAAGTGAAAAGATACCATAAATGCAGATTTGAGCAGTTTCAAAGAGTGCAACTTTTCACCATCCTTGCCACTTCTTGGAAACCTTGTGTGTATTATCTGCGTCAATCGGCACCAAGACGATTGTTATTCACCACCAGGTATGAGCTAACACAGCACCTACTTGGTCGCTCAGTGGGTGAAAGCAATCCTAAAGGAATGACCAAAATGATGTTTTCTGTAAGCATTGATTATATTCCCTTCATTGCCTTATATGAGAAGTTCACCTGTGCCAAAGAAATCACATTATGCTTGCATTAAATGTCTTTTTTAAATTTATAGGATTTTAACTAAGAAATAAAAAAGTAAATTCAGGCATAAAATAATATTCTCTCCAGCAGGCCAAGTTGAAAAAGCAATAATCAAAGGATACACTCAAGAATCACCTAACTGTAATCATTTTGATTTGGAATTTCAGTCATAAATGACTGACTGATTAGGTGGTGAATTGCTCTATGCACTCCGATGATCATTTCTAAAACAAGCAGCTACAAAAGCAAAAGAAATGTAGAAAAGCCACTTATATTAAGGCTAACAGGGTTTCTATTTTTCAGTCTGAGAAATGAATAGCATTGCCAAGAAAACTTTGAGAAGAAAAATCTTAAAGGTTGAAGACTATGTGCTTTGCTAATGCTCCACTTATTTTATTTTATTTAGTACAGGGTCTATGGGGTCTCACTACGTAGATCTGACTCATGGTGATTCTCCTGTTTTCAGCCTCCCAAGTGCTGAGATTACAGGTGTGTACCCTCACACCCAGTCTCTAATTCTCTATTTATGATGAAAATAAATGTGTTTACTGTTCATTTCATTAATGTTAGAAAACTCATGTTGATTTCTTCACTTCTTTCCATGTTTAGGATCCCTGTAGAAAGCTTTCCAACATAATCACAAGATAAAATGCATAAACTTTACAATGGAGGTGCTGAAACGATGATCTTTTCTCAGCCATGCCTATGACAGGACTTGCTACATATAAATATATGGAAAAATTATTTATAAACAGTTACTTCTGGAAAGCTGAACAAGACCAAGTGATTGCCTTGTTGGAGTTTTATTTGTCCTAAGTCAGACTTAGGTTCCCAAAAATACATATGATGATAAGAGAAAAGTCATGGCTTATGCTGGAAATCAGTGCCAAAATGTTATCTTATGGGAACACGATAAGTAACATTATTTACTTAAAAATATGCCACAGATTCTGAAAAGTGTGTAGAATCTCATTTCATTCTCATGTGTATCCTTGAATCTGTTAGGCAGCGGAGTGATCATGTGGATCCCAATTATAAGTCACCGAATCCTAGTGCTTTTCTGCATTTTTTTATTATTGTTCTCTTTGCTGAAAAGAAAACTGGATTCAGAAAATCACTGTTTTCATGGTAAAGCTTACATTATTGGACTACAAGCATGCAATATTTTATTGATCCAGATAAACACCTTTAATCATTTTAGGTCAAATTTTTCTTTAGCCTCTCAGTGGCAGGGTCACATATCAAAATCTGGCCCTGCGTTCCTAAAGTTAAGCTACTTTCTTTATCAGAAGAGTTGTTACTTCTCTCTCTTATCCACTTACAAACTCCAATTTCACTTCCAACTCAAAATTCCTGGATAAGATGAACCTTGTAGCTTTAGCAGCGTGGCCCAGAGGAGAGGCTTGGGCTGAACTTGGCATGAAAGGGAAGTACAGAGGAATGTTTTTCTGCAGTTCCCTTCCCTTAAACTATGACTTGGAAATAGGACAGGTTAATCTTTATGAGCCACCACATAGAAGAGCCACTTTTTTTTTTTCAGCATTAGCAATGGCTTCCTCCTGGAATGGGTGCATTTGTGTTTAGCAATTTTTCTAGATATGATCTATTCCAAAGTGATACAATTCAGGGTCAGTGTCTCTGTGTGTGCTTCATCCTTTGATTGCAAATATCATGCAGTAAGTGATGCTGCAGACACCAGCAAGGGAGTATAGCCTAAGTCATGTCTCTTTCCCATACCATCCCAAGACCTTATGCAGTGAAAGGGGACCCAAGTTGCCTTTGGAATCCTCAGACTCTTCCTTGAATCCCTACCTATTTTTCACACTCCAGATCAAGGTGCTTTAAAGTGCAGGGATTAAGAGCATTCCATTAAGACACTAAGTAGTGACCATAACAGTGACATTCTTTGTTATATGTCCACTTTGGGGTACTAATTTCAAGGATTGTTGGAAATAAAGGGCACCTAAGATGAAATAAGCAATAATTAAATATTCATGCTCTTAAAATGATTGCTTAGAAGTGATTTTCTCAAAGCATAATGTAAATTATGTGTGAAAAGGCTAATTTGCATATAAAACATCACATTGAAGTGCAGGAGAGCACTGTGAACCAGAAGTGGCATTACTGAAGACAGGAAAAAGGAATGTACCTAACCGTTGAAAATAGTGATCAATACTGACAGTAAACAAGATTGTGTTTCTTAAGAGTGAAGCACCATGGCAAAGACAAGAGAATAAATATTCACTATGAACTTACTAATGAAGAAATAAAAAACACTAGTTGGAGAATATTTTGGAATTTACTTTTAAGGATAGGTCTCTATTTAAAAACTTACTAGAAAGATAAATTAATTAATACATTTCAAGAAGTTGTTCCCATTGATTTCCATTACAGACTTTAAAACTGTCACGTATTTAAGTATAGCATTTGACCTGACCAAGGACAATTGTCAGCTATTACTTTGGAAGAGTTAATTAAAAAATAAAATTGACCTATTTTCACATTCTCATTTTAATGACATGCTATTGGTTAGAATTAACTTTAAATGCACCTCCATGAATTATTTATTTCTAGGATCCCTTTACCATGACTTTTAAAATTAGAGTATACCCTAAAGTCAATGTGAACATAACTCTAGTTGATATCGTACAGTGGTTTGGTTTTTAGTAGAATATTTAAAAACATAGACATTATTTTATATTCTTAGTGGCACTGATTTCATAAATTTTGTCAATATTGGAGCAGAGGGGGAAAGATTTCAAGATTTCCTGCACAGTGGTTGGGGAGGTAACTCAGTGATCTAAGCACCTACCTGGTGAGCTCAAGGACCTGAGTTTGATCCCTGGTACCACAAGCCACACCAACCCCTGAACCCCAGAGAGCCCTGCCAGCCCCAAAACTGGGAGTGGTGGTACACTCCTGTAACCCCAGCACTGGGGAAGTTGAGACATGAGGATCACTACAAGTTCAAGCTGTGTAGCAAGACTGCACTAAATAAATAAATAAATAAATAAATAAATAAATAAAATAAAATATTTTTTTTAAAAAAAAATTCCTGCACATAGCTCCAATTGCATTTAATGAGGATGACTTGAAAGCATCAACCAAAAACTATGACAGTCACACTGGACCTATCTCTGTCTCTCACCTAACCATTTGCAAATATTATTAGCTTAAGTTCAAAATATATCCAGAGCTTTCTCTCTTCTCACTTCTGTAAACCAGGCTTTCAGAAGTTTCTGGAGAATAAATGACAGTAATACGTGACTTGGCATGCTCGCTCCCACCTGTGTCTGCCTGCATTCATTCACCCTTCGTACAACAGTTAACTACATCATCACCTCTGGGATCAAACTATGCCTTTTGCTCAGAGCTAAGATGACAACTTTATTACGTCACATATTATCTGTGTCAGTCTTTTGATAAACCTCTTTCCCAATGGTTGTGCACTTCATTTCCACTTCTGCTCAGATACTTTTCAAACCACATTGCCCTCTCAAGGAAACTCCATCCCCAGGGTGTGTGTGTGTGTGTGTGTGTGTGTGTATGTGTGTGTGTGTGTGTGTGTAATACTCTCCAAGTTTTGACCAGGTTAGCCTCCTTCTTCTATGGCCTCTCTTAGGTAAGGGTTTCTCCTGGTATTTCACCTGGCTTCTCTTTATCCTTCCCCTGTGCATTGAGTGCATCATGACCTTCAGTTCTTTGCATCTTTCTTTCATGAAGTAATATTCTGGGGAAATAGTGCAGCAACACAGGAACTGGCAAGTGCAAGGTCCTGAATTCAATCCCTGGTACCAGAAAGGAAAAGAAGAAAGATGAAAGAAAGCAAGCAAGCAAGCAAGCAAGAAAGAAAGATATACCAATGTGTTTGAGTGCCTTCCACTGTGTACTGTACAGGCTGCCCCACTGATGGTTATCCTGGACAGGTCTGCTGCTACAGGATCTGTTGGTTTCACAGAACATACCTGACATTGCCGACCTTTGCTTCCTTAAACCGCGTTCCTCTGCTTCTTCTACTGGCTGTTGATACAAGGACAAGACACAGCAGGAGCAGAGCTGAGCTTGAAAGTGCCTGAAATGACACACTTCATCTGATCTGGGCCTGTAAGCAAGACAGAGCAGTATATGTTGCTATAAGCAACTGAGACTATATTATAGTATTATAGCAGTAATAGCTAATTATTTACTTATTTTTTCCAGAACATTTAATCACCTGTGACATATTACATACAGTTACACCATTATTTATTCATTTTCTTTTTCTATTTCTTTTTTCTTGCTTTATATCCAGCTTTTAAATGATTCCTCATTATAATAAGCCATATATATTTATTTGATAAATTAATGATTAAATGAATATAGAGAACTAGAGTGGGCCCACTGGAACAAAAACAGAGAAATGTCAACAAACTCATTGCTTTGGAACTATGAAAGCAGGTATCACACGTTTGACATTTTTCTGTGGCTAGAATCCTTACTACCGTGCACCTAAGATATTCCATTCCTGATGCCACCTAGAAAGGTGGCCAAGGGAAAATCTAATTGTTCTATAGTTCAGGGAATAAATTATTTGAAACACTTTTTTCTCCTGTTTACTGTATCCAAAACACAGGATTCTATAGTCTTTAAAATTCTTAAAGCAGCTCTAGGGTACCACCATGTGAAGATAGTGTGGGACCAAATGCGATAAGGGATGAGGATCTGATGCAGACAAGTAAAACACAGATGATAATCTTTCATGATCATAAAGTCAACATGTAGACAATTTTTGTTTAAATTGCCAGAAGAAAATTTTACTTGTTCCCAATGGTCCAGTAACAAACAACCTTTCTCTTGGAGAAATTGAAAAAGCCCCAGACAAAAGAAGTAGCAAATCAACACACACACACACACACACACACACACACACACACACACACACACATACGGTAAAGCTAGAATCCATCCATCCATCCTCCTGGTTTTTGTTCCAGTCTTCCCACATGAAAGAATCACTGTTTTTGATTTCCATGTCTCCAGATCATGAAATACCTGCATTGGGCTCCTACTGGGGTTATGGCTCTAGGCCTCCATGCCCATTTTTATTGCTGTCACAGTAGATCATTTGGGTATACTCAGTGTAGTAGGAGATACAGGTATATTACTCTATTTGCGACAGTCTTGGAATGCCACATATTATTACTCCATTTTGCAAATGAAGACTTTATTGGTCAGGGGGTTAAGTAAACTGGCTAAAGTAATATAGCTTTAAAAATGACACAATATGAATTCAAACCCTGCTCTGCTTTGGAAATTATCTCATGATTACTTAACTAATCCAGACTACCAATGTGATGGTACTGCTTGGAACACCGTGCCTTTGTTGGTCACTGGCTGCCCCATAGAATGCCCACTGGCTGCCCTGTCCTATGCCTTATCCAGGGCTCTTCAGCCCACAACCTGATCACTGAGCCAAATTCCTGTTAAAGTAGCACCAGAGCTTGTGTGGAGAAGGGGATGTGCAGTTATCCTTCCTTCCTCCAGGCCGCCTGTAGGTAGCCTTGCTATGCACTTCCTCCCTTCCAAGTGGATGCCTTGGCTTCTTCTGGAGTACACAGCACCACGCACTTTCCAGTCCATGCTGTATTTGCTCCTATTGTCTTTTCCATACAGTCTTCTAGATTTTCCAAGGAAGCTTACGTTCGACTTCTGCTCAACTGAGACCTATGCTGTGAGCTCTCAGCATCTTTTCTCAGTTTCCTCCAAGGCATTTTATTGGAAAATGTC
>PVKN010021696.1:0-15432 GCA_004027915.1 Capromys pilorides
CCTAATGTCTGCTTTGAATTCCAAGAGTACACATCATCCTTTCAGTAAAACTTTCCTCTTCACCTAGATGGGACTTTTTTTATTAATGACTTTGAAGAATTGATTTCAATATAGAGAATTTCAATGAGGTGTTCAAATGACCTAAAGTGAAATTTTTATTGGATGAGTTTGAAATAACATTGCTATGGGCTGGGGAGATAGCTCTGTGGCACAAGTGCCTTCCTGGCAAGTTCAAGGTCGTGAGTTTGAACCCCACCAAAAAAAAAAAAGAAAAGAAATAACATTGCTGAGATACATCAATGTAAGATATATATTCTGAATATATAAATATGGTCTCACAAGACATGCACTAGGTTGTCAAAATGATTCTAAGCCTTTTGGTCTAATTTCCTAAGGCTTGCTGTAGGTATATAGCTATATATTCTGAGTGCTTAACTTGGGTGTTCTAGATTATTACTTTGCTCATGTTATACGTTTCCTTCACTTTGTTCTGAGTTTCATGAATATCATGATATTTCTTCTTACATATGTTAGAAATGCAAAACTCTAATAGACTCATCTTTCGACTTATGGTTCTCAGACTGTTTTATGAACTTTGTGGAAGCAGAGTTCTAGCTATGAGGTAATGGAAATTACCCTTTCGGGGTGATAGGGAACAAAATGCCACCATGATAAGTTAGTGCTTCTTGTTTAATTTTCAAGATCAATTTGTGTTTTCAGAAACTCAAACTGAAGGCTGATTTGGGAGACACCACAAATTTTTTATAGTAGTTTTCTATTTTCAGATATTCAAATTTCTTTTCCTCTTGCAAAAAGCTGGTATGATTTTCTTCCCTGCAAAATCTCTCTCTTGAAAAAATTCAGAAAGAGAAAGCTGTGAAGGAAGCTCAAGTACCAGTCTGCTTGGGCACTGATCAAATCTCACTGATGCTTAGATCTAGAATTTGCAAAGACTGCTAATTCAATACCTCGGATGTTTGCTTATTGACTTCACTGGCCATTTACTGCAGAAACATGAAGTGACGCACAGATATTTCCCTTGAGATTTGTGATCACATTACAACATGGAAAATAACTGACAATGGTATAAAACAAAATGATTATCAAAGGAAAAATGTGTGCTTGGCCTTTATCTATATGTTTCTATTTTTGGTTTCCTGATAGAAACTCATTCTGTAGCCCAGGTTTGCCTTAAACTAGGTATTCTTATAGCTAAGCTTTTGGAGTATTGGTATGGCAGGTGTGTGTCACTATTCTTGATTGACTAATATCCAGAATATTAGAGATAGTCTATAAGATACACTTCCTTGAAGGTCATAATGTAAACTTTAGCATAGTTTTTTGTGTTTGCTATTTGTACCTATGAACACACTTTTGATACTTTTATGAGAAATAATAACAGACATCAGGGTGTATTTTTCAAATTAGTCTCTTGCAAAGCAAAAGGGAAGGAACTGGGATATTTGATTCCATGTAAAGCCTTGCAAGTGATTGATCTGCCTTTGCCATTATGAGAGCAAAGTCTGTCTTTTCTCACTGAAGTCCAATATTCCTGTGGTGCCTAATAAGCTACTTCTTGGTATTCATCCTGTCACCATCAATTTAGGTATCAACCAATTTCATTTTGCAGCAAGAAAATTATTACATTGCTTAAATCACAATTTAATTTGGGTTTAACAACTTCAATTATCTTGTCACTAGTGTCACTGTTATCCAAATAAGTTCTCACCTGTGTAACTCTTGGTAACTCCATGTTTTCTGGTTTAAAATGAAGTAATATGAGATGGTCTCTGCTTTCTAGGAGTTCATAACAGAAAAAATTTGGTAGCACACACTTAAAAATTTCTGTATATCTTATTTAACTGTTTCCCAATGTCTCGTTTCCAAAGATATTATCTTTCATTGAAATATGAAGAAGGCAATAGGGTGTGTGTGTGTGTGTGTGTGCATATGTGTTTGAATGTGTGTGTGTATGTGCATCTGTGTGTGTGTGTGTGTGTGTGTATGTGTTTAATGGACTGAAGCAAAAACATGGTAGAAAGATTCACAGTATTTAACTGTAACTAAAGAAACTCAGTGCTTTGCTCAGTGTGCTACTCATAAACAAAAATCATCACACACAAAGTTCAACACACGCAAGTCATCTTTGCCTTGCATCCCCTTTCACTTCTAAACCAGCCATCTGTCAACTCAATCAAGGTGCTCCCAAGGAAAGGGCAACCATTTCCCTCTTTCCAAGCTTAGAGATGCAGAGAACATGGCACCAGCGACTTCCATAACCCTGGAACACACGGAGGAAAACTGTCAGAGGGGACACAAGCAGTTTTGCTCCTTACCTCTCAGATCTTGCACATTATTAAGAGATATCATTTCTCTTTCTGGATCAGTCATCTCCACGCAGTTTGTGCTGGAGGGAACTGGAGAGTGTCCTCTCTATCTCTGTACATAAACAACCTCCCAGGCTCCAGAGGCTGCTGTGGCTGTCCCTTGCTCTGTGGCAGGTGTATTTATCATCTTACCCGTTCTGTCATTCTTAGCTCCAGCTGCCAGACCAGGCCTGGTGCCTTTCTTGCAATAGATTAGTTTGCATTCTCCAGGATTAAAACGGTTTAGAGAGCAGCTAGGAGTTGGCAGGAGGAGCCCAAGAGTTGTTTAGAAATGTTAAAAGAGTGTCTAGACTGCTCATTTTCTAGGGGAGAAAAGGGAAGGAGGGACAGAAGCGTTTTTCAGTCATATTCTAGCAGACAAAACATTACCAGAAAGTGGCAGCAAGGGTCTCCAAGATAATAAGAAATTCTTGTACTCTGAGTAGGCAAGGAAGAAAAAAAGGAGGGAGTGCTGAAGGGGGCAACCGATTCTGCGTTTACACGAGGTGATGGAACGTGGACAAATTGGACAGCCCAGGTCTTCACCCTGCATTGTCCCTCTTCTGTGTTAGTCAGCCTTGCAGAAAGCGGCTCGAGATGAGGTACTCCTGCAGCCTGGGGGCGTGGGGGGCTCAGGAAGTGAGCAACGCCTCACATCTGCCATTTCAGTTCCTGTTTAGATGCTGATTCCTTCGATTATGGGTGGAGGAGGGGGCTTTGTCTTTGATGTGCTTTTTAGAGAAAGGATTCTGTTCCCAAAGCTTAGAAAATACCCTTGATCTGACAATGATTCTATACAGTTGACAAAGGAAGATATTTTAGTATTGTATCTATCATACACGCAGCATCGATATTTAGAACAAAGGGGAATCACTGCATTAAAAAAAATCTAAAGGCTGGATTAAGCATGAGAAATGACTTGCAGTGTATACTGAAAAACTGGGACCCTGGCCTGCTATTGTTTCACTTGGGAATGTATTCAGGGCAGATTTGGTGAGAAAGTGGGACTGGAGAAATTTGGCTCTGGGTTTGGCTGAATTGGAAAGGAAGCCCTCAAGTCCTTTGGAGACCTCCGCAAAAGTGACTTCTATCCTGGTGAAGGCCAGCTTAGGTCACACTGCTGTACCATCTCCTGTAGAGAGGAAGGAGAACAGAGCAAAGCGAGGCTTGAACTTTCCCTTCCTGACATGAAGAATAGCAATGACATTAAATAAAGTATCAGAAACAAAAGTTCTACTCAAACTGCTGCATAATATTTTTTTTTATTCATTTGTAACGTGTGTTGGGTAAGAGTGATTGTTAGACTACATTGTTAGCCCACATGACTTTTAAGGTTTCCTCTAAAATCCTATACTTCACTCATTGAACTCACACCTCCAGGTATCAGAGTTCCACTAAACTGGTGAACTCTGCTGTTCTCTACGTTTCTGTTGTATTTAAAAGTGTTGTTGAGGAAGAAGTAAAGTTATGTTTTGTGCTATGTTTCATCCTTAGCCAGGTATTTAAGTTTTGAGGTTCATATCATGTGCATCCAAAGACACAGGGTCAAACAGCAGGCACTTCACTGAAGTCGTGTTTTCCAAATGCAGCATGAATAATTAATGACCTTAATGGAGAGCGGGTTCCTAAAGAGGCGCAGATATGGCTCCTCTCTGAGCAGAAGAGCTAGATCTTGTCCTTGTAGACTAAAACCCACTCTTTTAAAGCACACATGCCTACCCACACACACCCTGTCTCTATCTTATATATCTCTTCTCTTCTCTGGGGTTCCTTGTCTCGATCCCCTTGTATTGCCAAGCTCCTCTTGGTTTTGCCTTCACCCGGCCAGCTCCGCTGACATCTTCCCATCTCATACCAGCCTTTCATTTATGCATCAACACCCAGTTGCAAAGTACAGAACAAGGCAGCAAAGGTCATTGTATAATTTGATGTCTATTGTGCTGGGGGTATTTATTAGGGAAAAAGATACAGGGTAAACATCAACATCATGAGATATTTTAATATGGTGACAGTATTGGGGTGGCATGGCAGAAAGTGAATGAGGTGTGAGAAAGTGATCTTGGGCTATGAAGTAAAGATATCTTCCTAAGGAAATGAAATTTGAGCAAAGTTTAAAAAGCAAGAAAGTCAGGGCTTACTTTAGGAGCTGGGGAGATAGCACTGTGGCACAAGTGCCTGCCCGGCAAGTGCAAAGTCATGAGTTTGAACCTCGGTCCCTCAAAGAACAAAACAAACAAACAAACAAAAAATAAAAAAATAAAAAGGATAAATAAGACTCATCTCAGTAGAGTTTGGGGATATAAGAGCAGAAAATGCCATGCTGTGAAGGCCAGCTGGAACTAGACAGAGAAAAGAGACAGGCGAGACTGTCACAGTGCACAATAAGAGAGTGTGACCCAAGGGACAGGCAGTGTTTGGCAGAGCTGGACCTTGAGCACCTGAAGGTGCAGAGGAATGACAAATAGAATTTGAAGGCAGCCTTTGGAGGACTTCAATAGGAAGGTGACATAACCTGATTCACATCTGAAAATAATCACCCTTACACTTGTAAGCCAACTGCAGAGAAGCAAGACCAGAAGAAGCAAGCAGGGAGCTGCAGGAAGATGTTCTGTGGTCACAGTTAGAAAGGGCGGTGGGCTAGGGTTAGACTGAAACCCGGAACAGAAACAGACTGATGGGGTCATCATCAAGATGCAAGTCTAAGATGGGATCAACATTATTTGCTGATAGAGCATGGCACAATGCTGAGAATGACCTATGGGTCCTGGCTCGGTGGTCAATATAGGAAGGTGAGCTGGGGGCCAAGAGGAGGGAGCAGCCTTGAATGCATGAAGTTGAGCTCGATGCCTTCCTTAGGGTCTACCTGTTCTAAGTAAATAGGAATTGGACTGAAGTTGAGAGAACCAGAAAGCTCTGTGGGATTTCAGATTCTAATTGGAACTTCACATTTGACTGAACCTTTGGCCCTCTTGTCAGTCGGTCTTGCCAGGGAAAGAGCACTTAATGGCTACATCCATTCACAAGCCAAAAGGGGCCTCGTCCCTCCATCTTCTTGAATGCTTGCCCTTACCTGAGGTCACAATTTGGATTTGCTGTTGCTGCGCTCTTCTGTCACATACACTAATGTTCACTTTCATTCTACCTGCCGTACCACTGGCAAATGTCTCTTCTGTCACTCTCCAGGTCAAGCCCATGTGACTTAACATTTAAAATTTTTCCGCCTAATTCACAGCCTCTACCCTTATGGGTGATGTTAACTGAACATTTTATATCAATAACTTTCAATGGTTTTGGTGAAAGGAAATTATTAGATTATTCAGAGTTTGAGTCCAGTCAGTTCTTTAACAATTCATGATGTTAGAAAGGGTCCCCATTTCTGCATGCCAGCCTCCACTGTCCTGTGTTCATGGGTCCTTTCTACCATCCTCTTAGCCTGAATGTGTCTAGTATAGCTTTAGTGTCAGCAGAAAAATAAAATATTTTCTTATTGGTATCCTTAGATGGAGATAAATTTTCTCCTCAGCCACTACATGGGTATGTTATCTATAGCACAGAAACACCAAGAATTTTGTAGAAATCTTTGCTTATGCATGTCTTCTCCTGGAGTCTATTTCTTTACTTTAAATACTTCTTACGATGGTGCCAAAGCAGAATTATCAGGTTATGACACAAAGAATCATCCTAGGGAACCTATGATAGTTTGGATACAAGGCCCAGCCTGAAAGCTCAGCAGTCTAAAGCACATACTTAGGTAAATGTGGGATCAGGGTTCAATTCCAGGCATGCTGATCCAGCCCTGCCCCTCAGGGCAAGCTGAGATGGTGACTGAGACTGGGCATGGTGGCACAAGCCTGCAATCCCAGCACTTGGGAGGCTGAAAACAAAAGGATCACTATGAGTTCAATCTGTGTTATGAGACCCTTTTGATCCTGTACTAAGTATATTTTTATAAAAAGTGTGGATGCTGAACAATCTTATGACAGCACTGGAGAACTTGAGTGAACAGCCAGGGGGAAGCAGAGGGTAAGAGAGGCCGATGTCAATATCACCTGTTCAAAGCCTGTTTCCTTCTTTCCCTAGAAGGTGTGGCCGTTTGTCAAAGGATCCCTGAAACATGTTCCAACTGCATTTGAAGATCGAGTTGCAGTTTCCCACTTGACTCCCCCCTCAGTCTGCTACCTACCTGGCCCCTTGCTGAGTGCTATCAGGTAACTGTTATTTTTGAATGTATGAAACATAGGAATATTTTGGCTTGGTTTTAGTCGCATATGTAAGTTTATGGTATTTAAATCTTGCCACTGGGCCCCCTATGAGCATAGCACTGAGCATTGTTTGTATTGATGTTTGCACTCTATGTGACATGAAAATATTTTGCAGAGAGCACAGGGTCAGTGCAAACATTCCCTGGTATCATCACTAAGTAGCACATGGAAATGCACTGTTCTTTGAAAATAGGCACGGGAAGTATTTTAAAATATGATTTAAAGGATGGTGCTTCAGGGATGTGCTATCAAGACCATCTCATGGCTATGACCAAACATTTCTACTTTAAAAATAGCAGCGTCTCACAATAGGCTGTAAGAGAAGCAGGACAGGTGTTTGAAATTCACGTTCATGGGTAAAGTGACGAAGGCTGAGAAGGAAGAACTGGTCCAAGGTCACAGTGCCAGTGAGGAGGGCAGGAGAACTTGGGCTGTCATGGTCGTGCCTGATGTCACCTGTGTCTCAAAGTGTCATGCAGAGTGGTTATGAACCAACACTTGGGCAGGTCGCCGACTGAACTGGCTAGACTAGAGAAAATCAGTGCAGATTTGAACACACACATAAAACAACACACACACACACACACACACACACACACGTATGTACACAGAGGAGTGCATGGACACAGACACAAAATAGTGTTTTATTTCTCTTTTAGTCTTTCAACTTTCCCGAATTTATTATGTACACTAATTTTGTTTCTTGATAAGATGCTATGACAGAATGAGCAAAGAAAATTTAATACTGCTGAACTCACTAAATTTCTCATTTTTTTCTTTTTTAATCCTACAAGCTCAGCATTAACCGTGTCTAACTCAGTAATTTTACAGCAGAGTGAAAAACATAAAACTATTTACAGCTATCTAGTTATCTTGTCCATTTTTTTTTCTTCTGCATGTAAGATTATTTCAGATACCAAACTTTAGGGAAACTTGCTTTAGAAAGTGATTTGTGATTCAATGATTTCCATTTTGTGTAAAATCGGGACTGAGCCATCGTAGTGGCAGTGCAGGAATGACCCAGCAGTGCTGCTGGCAATGAGCTCCCACCCAGCACCTCCACTCCTGCTCCCGGCAGCCCCCAGCAACCTTTCCCCTGGATTCTGCTGGGAATTTATTCTATAGTTTGAGTACCTGATACTAACTCCAGTCCATGATATAGATCCAGAATCTGTGTTGCCGAAGCTGCTGTACCCAGGCACCCCAATCTGAGCGACTTAATTGGCAGAGATGAGTTGTCTCATAGACATCAAGATTAGGAAGCTCAGATCAAGGCTGTGAGCACGTTGACCCCTTCTGAGGGCTGTGAGGGAGGGATCGCTGCCAGGTCCCTCTCCTTGGCTGGCGTGGAGCCTCCACTCCTTCTGGCTTCACATCGTGTCTTGTGCTCCTTATCAAAGGATTACCTGCTCTCCGCTGCCTGGGAGTTTCTTGATGTTACTCCATGTGTTCTTTCCAAAGCACCTGGGCCATCATATCTTTTCTCCACTCCTTTGTGCCCTGCTCAAGGAGGGTGCTCACGTGGAGAAGGGTTCAGATGCCTGGGTACCCGACTATTTACAATGAAGACCTAGAGTAGGAGCCTGCAAGCACAATGAAGCCCTGTCGGTGACACTGCACTGCCCAACCCTTTTCAGTTGGGTGCCAGAGCATGTGAAAAGCCCTCCTCAGTCAGGGCTGTATCCCTAGCACTCGCTTCTAGTTATACAGACATTTGAAAGTAAACCTGGCAAGAACACGAGTTTGTCACCAGCTATGGGACTCTAGCCTGGTCTGTTTTAATTCATAGTCTTGTCTTTAATTCTGATTTACTTTCTGTGGGTGCATTGATTTACCTTTTTTTGGCCTTTTCTCACTATGTTCTTCATAAGCCCTTTCTTGGCTTTCTAAAAGTTATTGCCACTGAATTAGATTTTAATGGAGTTAATATATCAGTATGTTATTTAGTGTTTCAGTCTGTGATTAATCCTAGAAAAGCTGGGTGAATGCCTTAGCAGAGGGCTGTGTTTTCTCCAGGTTGCAGCATTATTCATGTCAGATGCAAATGGACAAATACCGAGCAGCAGGAAAAATGAAGCGAGCAGCCCAGGAGTGTGGGCTGTGGTGCTGGAGGAGGGGGCATTGCATTTTCCAGGAAGCTCAGTTTCCCAGGGCAGGTCTTTTAATGAGGCAGGGAGATTTGGATCCTGCAGTAATTAGGAAGAACACATTATTTACTTCTCAATCACATTTAACGATCAATCAAGAGATTCACCTTTCCATTTATATTTTGACTCTACACATGTAAAGAGCAGGTGTGCAGCTTATGCAGCCCCACAAAGTACTGCTGCAATCCTCTTCTCCTTCACTGCTAGGTGGAAAGGAGCATAACCTTTGTAATATACTTGGAAATATTACTCAGAACCATTACACATGACCCTCAATTTTTCACCATGTAATAATCATGTTATCAATTATGCATAACCTTCCTTGACTGATTTCCATATCTAAAGGCAAAGAAAAACCACAGCAGAAAATCCACCTGAATTCCCCTCTCAAACACAGATTGGTACAGAAAGCTGACAAAGGACACCCTGCTACTGCTGTCCAGAGATTTCCTGCAAAGCTGGAGGTGTTGCCGGTATGACTAAGGGGACAGCCCTTCCTCCTGGACCATTGTCTCCACCAGGGGCATAGCAGCAGGCAGTACATTTGTCTTCCAGGGAGTCTCGGTCCAGTGTGAGGCAAAGTGAGTTTTTCACTCAAGACACCTCGAGCTACAGGTCATTTTATAAACCAGCAAAAATAGCCTGCAGTTCTAGGTTACTTTGAGATAGGTAATAACTGCAAATTCCTCTAAGCTTAGATTTTACACTTATGATTCTTCAAATTAGTTCTCATTATCCCGGCTGGTCTCTGCCTTTGGAGCTTTGAAAGACAGAGGTTTCTAATAGAACAGAGGCACCAATGTTCTTAACTGACAAGCTTGAGAACCTCTGAGGAGGGGATGTGTGTGCATGTTGCTGGAGTATGGGGGAGTTAGAGAAATATAGTGGAGAATTACTCTGTGATGAGTGGGAGAAACAGTGCTGAGATCAGTTTCAAAGGCACCAGCTAACCCCAGGCCTGTGCACCACTTTGATAGGAGACGAGGCTAAAAAAAGGATTAGAGAAGGGAGATGTTGAGTCTCTCATTATTCCTTCCTTTTTTGTAAATGCTTGGGCCATGTGGAGCAAAAATAAATAAAAGCATTGGTCAAGATTTCATGTTTCTGCCTCATTATTTGCAGTTAACTTGAACATATAGAATTCTACGTGGTGAGTCCTTGGGCATTTGGTACTGTTTTTCCTATCACCAGCAGATATATTAGGGGTATGAAAGGCAAATACTATTTTCATCGTACATCATCATGAGCTTGAAAGGAAGCTAAGACGCTGTCAAAACTGCCTGGTGACTTGTGTGATGTGACCAGCTTGAGGAAGGCCATGGACATGCAGCCATCTGGACTGTGTTCAAAGACGTTTCTGCCCTGAATAAATCCTTCTTGCTGTTTAACAACCTTTACAGTTGGAACGTGCTTTCTCATAAAGAATTTGCTTTTAAAAGCCACTGGGTTTTTCCCTTTTAGCTGGAAGCAATAGAGTGCTTTGTATTGTTTGACCATCTACAAATGCTTCTGTCGCGAAATAACTCATTACGTGGTGAATGCACCAGTGCAGAGATTTCTATGGAGAACTCTCCTCCAGCCTCTGGACTATCCAATCGGATTGTCCTGAGTGACAGGGCTTCCCGCTAGATGGCAGTAATACCCCAGTTTGTGAAGCTATTGTGTGTCTCCCCTCCCCCTTCCTCTCCACACAATCTTTTCTTGTCCAAAGTAATATGGAATAAAACATGCAAATAAAATCCCCTCATTTTGTACAAGGTTCATTCAGAAAAGCAGATACACAATTAAAACGGGTGAAGAAAAAAAAACATATTCAAGAATATCAAAAACTCAAGGCATTGCGAGTTTATTTCAGGGGAGGCTCTGTTTGGTTTCTTTGTTATTCTTATTTTTTTCAGGCATAGTTTAATTACAAAAGAAAATTTCTTAGGACTCAAACTCTAAGCTTAAGGGAGAAGATAAAAATGTATTTCTGGGGAGAAACAGTCCAGCCTGCTCATTGTTTCCCCAAATCCTTTGCTTCTTCCCACAGATAGACTATGCTTTTGTGCAACACTAATCTGGATTTTCTAGACACAGACAACGGGTTGCAGACTCAGAGTCCAGTGTGTGTTGCCCATCAACAGGCAATGGAATAATTGCAAGGGAAACCAACCCAAGGCCAAACCTTCTGCTACAGCGAGGATCCTTTTTCTTTGTGTTTGTGTAAATCTGGAGATCTACTGGGGAGTTGGAAATTGACAAGTGTCACTTTTATAAATATTCTTGAGTAGCCAGTCCTAACCCCCAGAATTCTCTAACTGGGACCCCCGCTGAGAATGACTGGTGAAGATGGCTATCCTCTGATTGGTGTGAATTTCTGTTGCATACTAAATAGTGGAAACATAAACCGTTCTTATCATAACAAACTTGCCAAACATTGTACTTGATGCTACAGGATTGTGATTCTTCCTTTTCTCACATTTCACAGCCCTGGACTTGATATTGGAATTCATAGGCTGTATGATCTCATTTTAAAAGGAAGCACGTAATCACCTTTTAAAGGTTACTATGCCGACAACTAAAGCGGCATCATAAGAAGCCCCATGAATTCGTGAGCAAATATGAATACCGTTATTCAGTGAGCATATGAACACGATTAATGCATTATTTATAGATACTGTTTTACCAGGGAGATCAAGGTCACCTGTGGACTCCTGGGCAATGGGTCATTCCTTAAGAGGTCATTCTAATAATGCTAGCTGACTGTTTGTAGAATACTATTGGTGTAACTTTAAGGAGATGTATTTTTCCAACTTGGAAAAGTTTGGCAAAAACAAAACTTTATTTATTTTTAAACTTTTATTAGTACATGTTTGCAGCACACAATGATAACTTTCAGAGTAGGGAACCGGTACATGTGCATAATACATTTCAATTTGTTTCTTTTTTCCCTTCCTGCCACCCTAATTTAATTTTTCAACATCAAATTCATTTCTTTCTCCAATAAAACCTTGTTTTTAAAATTACTTACTTATTTATTCAAGTTGATCATGATTCACTAATGAACTTGTTACATTCACATTCTCTCTTCCTAAACTCCCTGTCTCCTTTCACTCAAAGAAATATACAAATAAATTTTCCTTATTCCTGTCAGTTCTGGATTCTGTCATTTTCCAGTGGTGTTTCCACACATTTGCATGTCCAGAAGAAATCAATTCCACAATAGTGTGACTTGTGAGGAAACACTGGAATCTTAGGATATTTACTTCAGAAATTCTTTTTTTTTTAAAATTATGGCCAGCTCAGCCTGCCTTGGGGGTGGAACAGGTGCAGTATATGGTGCTAGGGATCAAACCAGTGTCCCTGTAGTTGCCTAAGCTTGCCTAAGCAGGTGCTTTAGACAACTGAGCCAGCTCTACTTCAGAAATCCTAACTGAGAATTATTTCTAAAACTACATTTCAAATTAAAGTATGTAAAATATCCCAGAATTCCCACACCTTTAAATTGTTGTCTATCCACAAATTTTCATTTTTATTGTATGTGTGTCCACCAGACTCTGCTGTGTCTTGGGGAGGATGGAGACTTGCTTGGTGAACGAAATACGAGACACGATATGAGGTCCTGACTCCTGGAACTAACGAGGGTGGCATACGGGACAGGATTTGGAGGAGCTGGCTGCTTTGTTGCAGGCAGCAAAAAAGGAACATTGTTTGAAGAAAATTTTTAAACAATAGTAAATCTTTCTAAAATAGGTCTGCTTCCTATGATGAATTCTAACCAGTCCCAATAATAAAACTGTCTTTCACATCCAGTAACTTCTTCCTGTTCTTTTTCTCCTTGAAAGCTTCCCAAAACAGGATATTCTTAAGGTGTTTAGCCTAACTCAAAAAGGTTGTGTTTTCTAATAGGCTTAGGTGTGATAAAACAGAACAAATCACAAAATGCTCAGCCTGCTTTTTTAGAATCCAACCCAAGTATACCCACCTCTATTTCCTTCAATTTCAGTTTTTGATCTGGAATTTTTTTTTGAGCACCAAAGATTCTATGGGAATTATCACATTCTGTGCACAGTGAACATTAATAGATTGATCTGGGACTTACTTTGGAAGCACAAAAATTCCTTGGGGTCTTTTACTACCTTCAGATCAGTAGATCAGGAATCTGTGAGCATAACAGAAATCCTTCATGTGAATAAAGTTGTATGAAATATTAACATTCAGAAAGAGACATTTCTTTATTATGTAATAAAATTCTGCAAGATAGAATCTTGGGGAAAGTCCTTCTGTGGAGAACAAGTGGGGTGAACTTATCATAAAAGCCCATAGAAATCTGGATAGTCCCTGTGAAGATGGCTCTGAGAGTCTCTGCTTTGATTAAACACCTCTTCAGGAAGGCGTTAATGGAACAATTAAAAAAATAACTGATAGCAACACCAATTGAGAAATATGAAGTAGTGTTGCCATCATTTGTACACTCGGCACAAGTTTCTGAACACCATCCAGATTAATTAAAAAAAAAAAAAAAGAAAACTAAGGGAGATAAGTCAGCTTAGGTTTTAGTCCTGACAGAATGTGGTAGACATATAGTGTGGCTTAAGTTATGCCCATGATTCAGCTTTTGTATCTGGCATATTGGAACTATATTGAAGTAGAACATCATGCAGTTCAGTGTAGGTAATGCACTTGCCTCAGTGCCACCCACAGAGCTAGCTTGGAGGGCTCCTTGACTTTTTGGCCCTGAGTAATGAATCCACTCCAGTTCCATCCAGCTGCCAATTCAGTAAGTAGTTGGTTTGTAAATTTCACTCTGTTCTGTACTTTCTGTCTTTATTCTTTTTCTCATACCTGAGCCCCAGTCATTTCATCCAGATCTGGTTATATAGAAAGTATCTCATGTGAAAGCAATGTGAGAATCTTAACAAGGGTGCGGTGGTGGGTTTCCAGCAGGGAAATGAGAAACAGCAAAGTCAGCATGGGCTGACATCAGAAGAGTTCACGTGGGCGGGGTGCAGCAGGAGCTGATATCAAGAATCCAGTGTGCAGTGGGGAGAAGGGAGAAGGCAACGGGAACTGCAGCAGGGCTGGGAGAGAGACTGGCTGTTGGGGCTGGAGGGGTGAGGCATGAACAGTCGGAAATCAGGGGCTAGAGGGCTGGGTAAGGCCAGTCACTGAGAATCTTTAGTGCTGAGAAGAAATCTGTCTTGATTACTTTTCACTCGTTGCTGGGACAAAATACCCTACAGGGGTGTAGGTTTCAGTCTATAGTCGACTTGGGTTTGGAGACCCAGAGTTGGGGGTACAATAGGAGTGTGGGATTTAAGCCATAATTGGAATCGTGAATCCTGGTTAGACTCTGAGATGGAAACTGGACATGCTGGTGCATGCCTACGATCCTAGCACTTGGGACCCTGAGGCAGGAGGATCCTCCTGAGTTCAAGGCCTGCCTGGACCACTGAGTAAATTGAAGGCCAGTTTCAATGGGATAGTAAGATCCTGTATCAACCCCTCTCCATTCAAAGAACTGCCTCAGTTAGTTTTAACCTAATGGAAATGGAAGCAAGGCATACCTGCTGAGATACCTGCTGAGATGGACAGGGGCGAGGAATCAGGACATCAACTGGAAACCATGGGAAAATTGAAGCTGAGATGAAACAAGCTCTGGAGTGTGAAAGGTAGGAGTGGGAATGGAACATGAGGGGGAAAGGAAAAAAGGGAAAAACATAAGAAAGTGAAAAATTACATTTTGAAAGAGACAGGAGAGGATGCCTTCAGGGAAGCAGTTTGGGGATGAATTTGACAGTATAGAAGGCTGAAGAATAAGACAGCCTCTGAAGTCGTAACCTGCAATGTACACATTATAATATGCGCAGCACTATTATATTATGTTAGCTATCCAGGCAATTCTTCAGAGATGCTGTGACTGCCTGCTGTACGTTTGACTCTTTTCTATAAGTTTGAAATAATAGACTTCCATGGCCGGAAGAAGATAACTGTGAGATAATTCAGTGGACTAAGCATAGGGGCTGGGGTTTGATCCCTGGTACCACATTCCATACTGGCCCTGCCCCCAGGGTACACAGAGCTCTCCACAGAGTCTGGGTGTGGTGGCACATGCCTGTAATCCCAGTGCTGATGAGGCTGAAAACAGGAGGATTACCATGAATCTTAGCTGCATAGTGAGACTCTGTACAAAATGCATAAAACAACAACAATAATAATAACATTCCTATCTTTTCTGACATGATCTTTCTTTGTTTCCAAGCAGGTAAGAAAAAAATCCAGCTACTGGTTAGCTTACCTCACTCTTGTCAGGCTACAGGACCCTCTTTTTCCCAGTGTGAACACAGCTACCCAGGCAACCGGCTTGGATATTTCATTGTCCCCTCTTCATTTCCTCTTTCAGGAAGTTTGCATTAGTTTATAAGCCAGCTAAAGAAATTCTGTTCACTAAGTTTCCACTTGAGAAGTTGGTTCTCTTTTTCTTTATTTTTTATTTAATCAGTACATGATTGCATTCCATCATGATTGGTCAGCGTGGGGAGTTGATACAGATGCAAAACACATCTTAATTATTTTTACTTCTCCTTCCCCTCTTCTTTCTCTTCCCCTCCACTTCTTGGTCATCTTCCCATTTGCAAAAGATCTCTCTCTCTCTCTCTCTCTCTCTCTCTCTCT
>PVKN010021697.1:0-15433 GCA_004027915.1 Capromys pilorides
TTAGCCGACTTGGACTACTTCAACAACTAAGAACTCAAAAGATACGAAGGGAGAAGGAAAGTGATGCTATACTTTTGATTTTTTTTTTTTTTTTTTTTTTTTTTTTGTCTTTTTGAGACAGGGTCTCGCTATGCAGTTCAGGCTGGCCTTGAGCTCACTTCTGTAGCCCAGGCTGGTCTTGAACTCACACTGATCCTCCTGTCTCAGCCTCCCAAGTGCTGGGATTATAGGCATGTGCCACCATGCCTGGCAATACTTTTGATTTCTTATAAGATATTCTGATATCAAGTTGATTAGAATACATTTAATATTTTTGAAAAGTTTTTCTTGTATTCTATCATTGCTCACTTAAAACAACCTTAAGTCTAGCTATATGTAAAGAAATTAACACATCTTTAAACTTTGAAAATTTATACCCTCCCCAACAAACAAATTAAAAACTTACAAAAGCAGTATGCTTTCCTCGAAACCTTCTCGTGCACTGCTGCCGCCATGGCTTCCAAATAATAAAGCCCAAAAGGTACAGAACAAACATAGACGTTTTTGCAAAGGTGCTGAAAAATGGTTTGTTGTACTGCGTGAAAACATACTGTAGAGGAAAAAGTTACAGATAACTTTGAGAGAACTTTAAAACTTAGCACTCATCTCTAAGAAAGGTTTTTATATGATTTTTAATTTTTACAAGATTTTTTTGTATAGGAAAGGCCAAAAGGTATAATAAAAATACTTCAGAATCACTTCTGATACTGTATTTGCCTTGCATATAAAGGTTCCTTTTGCCAAACATAGGAGCAATAACACTCAAAAAAATTTGGCTCTACATCCACTGAAAACCTATCATGCAACAAACCTGTACTATGGGCTAAAGAAAAAAACCAGCTTTCCTATCCTTGAGGAGCCTACAATCAAACAGGAAACCAATAAATGAAGAAAATATAGCATGATGTGGTAAGTACCATGACAGGCTCAGGGAAAGTGAAGGAAGTTTTCTGAGAAGCTACTCTTGAGCTGTGTGGGCAGGGCTAAAGACAGGTCAGCCCAAACACTGGAAATAGCAGCAAACAAGACAACAAAATAGAATGGCACAGAAAGAAAGTTACGTGAAACTTAATGTTTTAGGAAGTTATATAATAACCTACAATCTTCATAAAAATTGGAAATATCAATATACAGTTATCATTTTTGTCTACTAGAGAAAAAAATGAAAAGGGTGCACTGAAAAACCCTAAAAAACTTGACAAACCGAGAAGAACTCAATTCTAGGGCCCAGGTGACAGTCTACATACCATGTACTAACAGAAACCGCAGTTCTAGAGGCAATGATCATATCCAAGTATGAGGGAAGAACTGTACACAAGCTGGGTGTGGTACCACACACCTGTAATCCCAGCATTTGGGAGGCTGAGGCAGGAGCATTCATGAGTTTGAAGCCAGCCTGGGCTATACAGTGAGCTCAAGGCCAGTGATATAACAAAACCCTATCTGAAAGAAGGAAAAGAGGATTGAGAGGCTGGGGAGATAGCTCAGCAGAATAAGCGCTTGCCTGGCAACTGCAGAGACCTGAGTTCAATCTCCAGTACTGCAAAAAAAAAAAAAAAAAAAGGGAAAAGAAAAGAGGACTGGCAAGATAGCCACGTGGACTAAATGCCTGCTTACACAAGTGCAGGAACCAGGGTTCAATCCAGGGTACTGCATGCTGCACCCCTGGGAGTACTGAGCAGGTTACTTAGACAGGGAGTGGTACTACATGCCTGTATTCCCAGAGCTAGGGAGGCTGAAAACATGAAGATCTCAGGAGTCTGATCTGCACAGAGCCCCTGTACCACATACAGGAAAGACAGACAGACAGACAGACATGATAAGCCTAAAGCGTCTTGTGCCAGAAAACATTAAAAGATTATTGGGGTCATATTAAAAGGACCCCAAAGCCAACTCGAAGGGGCTTCCAGTAGTCAAAGATAAGACAGCTGAAGTTTTAAAAGAAAACATATAAATATATATAAACATTAATGAATTTACAATAGTCACTGTGGAAGTTGCTAGGTAATTCTATTCTAAAATGGACAAAAAAGATTTAAAAAAAAAAAAAAAAAAAAGACCCAACTTGTATATATGAAGGGTGCTTCAGAATAAATAGTAGTTGTGGAAAAGTTCTCCCTAAAGGATTTCTAGCCAAGAAATTCAGAAGGGGAGATCTTTAGAAAAATAACTATTTTGCAACTCTTCTCAAGGCAATAATCATGAGGACTTTTACCTATAACCTAAGTATTTAAGCTGACATCACCAAAAATAAGACTTGCTATTATGTGATCCACACTGTAATGCTATACAAAACTACTTGGTGTTACCAAAATATTCATTCCTAAAAAGCTCAATCTAAGACTTCACGCTCATCTGTCATTTTATAGGAAATAAAAGAACAAGTTAAATAACAAGGAAATAACAGCAAAATCAAGAATGTGTGATCTATCTTAAGAGGAAAAATGACATACTTCTAATAAACCAGTGAGGTGATCTGCCTAACATATTAAAATTTATTTATTGTCTTTTTGAGACAGGGTCTCTCTATGCAGTTCAGGCTGGCCTTGAGCTCTCTTTTATAGCCCAGGCTGGTCTCAAATTCGCACTAATCCTCCTGCCTCAGCCTCCCAAGAACTGGGATTACAGGCATGTGCCACCACACCCGACTAAAACTTTAAACAAGCTCTTGAATAAAAGTTATTATACAGCCTCGCCTAGATTTACTGAGATACAACTGACAAAACTAAATATATTTACTATGTACCATATGGCATTTTGATTCATGTTATATATTGTTAAATGATTACCACAAATAAGCTATGTTTTATTTTGTTCAAATATGAATTTCTAACATACAATTAATTCAAAGGATCTTTATCTAACTTTTCTTATCTGACAAGTAAAACAATTTATTTAAATCTATAAAATTTCCAAGCTTAGTTTTCTGCTGATATTATGATTTCTTTGATAGAGAACTACAGAATGTTAATCTAGATTACTAGAGCGTTTTAAAGTGAAAAACAAATGACCTATTGTACTACAGAGCCTCATTCCAGAAAGGATAAAAAAACTTTTTATTCATAAGCATAACGTTTTACTTAGCTATGATGTTAGATACTATCGAACTGTCTCTTCTGACATTTAAATTCATTTATAAATGGCAGCTTGTATTTGCATGTTTTGTTAAGATTGGCACATGTAAGTTGAAATGTTGGTAATTCTTTTTTGTAGGAATCATTAAACAAACAGAATTAACTATACGAGTAGAAAGAAAAACTAACTTGTGAACTCAAAATACAACAACGCTGTCAATGGGTCATGAAAGACAACACTTAACTGAAGGCACTTGCATACTATAAACTTCACAATGTTTCCACCAGCAGACAAATATGTATGTGCATGTGCAGTAATGATGACCTGCACAAGATAACTTTTTTGATCATTTTTATTCATTTTCCAAAAGTACAGTTTTGTTTGCTTACTTGCTTTAGTGCAGTGCTGAAGACTGAAGCCAGGGCCTTTCTCATGCCAGACAAATTGCTGCTCCTAGTTCAAAAATATTCTTACTTTCTACTAAATGGTAGAAAATTAGCTAGTACTCTGAATTGTTGTTCAACACACACACACAGAAAAAATAAAGTATTTGTAGTGAAATTAAACTTAGGAATAAAAACACCAAACTCATCTGCAAATATTCAGGAAATATGAATATCTCTAACTCTCCCTACAAGATACAGAATGACTCCATAAAAGCAAAGGGCATTTTTACAGTGCTAACTTGAAACGACACTAACTCAACATGAAAGAAAATCACTAATTCACCAATATTTAAAATACTGCAGTCAGGATTTCTAGTAATTGCTAGAAATACTATAGGATAACACTGATACCATTACTAGAAGGTGATAATATCACTCCTGGAGGAGAGGTACGTACCGAAGTAAGTTCTGAGGAAGCAACCCAGATCACATCGACCAGCAGGAGAATAACGATCCCAAGAGCCATCCGCCTGCGCTGAGTGAAACCACTGCTCTGAGAATTCATCCGGTTCATGATAAATACACACACCATTTGCAGTCTGTTTTTAGAAAACACGTATCTCATTACAGATGCTTTTTAGAAAAACCACATTAAAAAATGAGATAAGAAGTATAGAGAAACACCTGACATGTGTCAGCTAACGCGTAGTAGCAGAGATTTTACCTTGTTTTAAGGGCCTTTCTGAGATCTTCAAAATCAACACCTGAAAACCGGGGAGCTCTCAGGCTAAAAGGAGACGAAGAACTCAGCCCACCTAAAACCACCACAAAATGATGCTTATAAAAATGTCACAAATCGAGATTCCTTACATCTTTTTAAATTCACCTTGAAACAGAGCAAACCAAAGAACACTACGAAAATGTCTTCAGCACAGCCGACCTCTTCCTCCAGGCTTCGGCGTTACCCACTGAGCCTTGAAGTTCATGGGACAGGGAGAAGCGACGCGCAACACGCGGTCTCCTCCTGGACACCGGTGGACTCCCCCGACAGCGTACCCGACTTCCACAAAAGCAGCGCTTCTCGCGGCTCTCCCCGCGGAGGGCTCCACCTCACGCAGGGTCTAGACGCGCGCCCGACTCGAAGGCGCCCCCGACCGCTGCGGGCCCCGCGGAAGGCGTCCTCCGAGGCAGGTGCGCAGGGCGCGGGGCTCCGCCGCCCTCCTCGGGGTCGGGGAGCGGTCCTCTGCCCCACCCCTCCCCGTGACCACCCCGGTGACTTGGGGGCGCTCAGTATTCGCGAGGTGGCACGCGGCCTCACGGGGCCCCGTCCTCTGGCTCTGGAGGGGGCGGCGGCGACGCCTCCGCAGCGAGCGAGGCCGAGCCCCGGGCGTCCGCTCCCGCCGCCTCCCGCTCTCTCCGCCCCGAGACCTCCCCGGCCGGCCCCGGCTCCGCGGCCGCCGCGAGGGCGCAGGTGCGCTGGCTCGGGCCCTCGCCCACTTGCCCGCCTAGCCACTTACCTGGCCTTCCTGCCGCGCGCTGGCGTCGTGGCGGCACCATGAGCGGACCCGGCCCGGCCCCGCCGCCGCCGCCGCCGCCGCCACCCCGCGCCACGGCCGAGGCTCCGCACTCAGACAGCCGTCGCGGCGCCCGACATAAGGCCGCGTGAAGCCGCGGTGCCCCTCACGGCGAGGCCACCGATGCCACTACTGCGCTCGGCCCGGAGGACAGGCGCAGAGACCTGCCAACGGACCGTAGAGGTAGCGATGGCCGTACTGCCCGCAGCCCGGCCCTCGCCCAGCCCCGCCCCCGGCCGGCCAACTCCGCGGCCCCGCCCCCACGGCCGCGCTGCGGCGCGCGTGTTGCGTCACTTCGGCACGACGCTGGGCCAGGCTCCTGGTTGTCGGAAGTATCCCCGGTAGTAGTCCCTGCTGTGGACTGTGGACGTAAAGCTGGAAGACTTGTCCGTCCTCAGGAAGAGAGCAGATAGAACACGAGAGAAGCGAGGGTGGCGGAGGGTCCAGACTGACCCACTGTTTAGCGAAAGCTCCTAGCTCTGCTTCTTACAAAGTTCAGCACAAAACTTATAACACCTCTTTCAAGATGCGACAAAAGCAAGGGCTAGCCAGATAGCTCATCGGATTTAAGTGCCTCTTCAGGTAGACACAGGGGCTGGGGGTTCAATCCCCAGCCTGCCGGCCCGCCCTGCCCCCGGGATGGAGCGTTGAGATGGGGACAGAGACTGGGCTAGGTGGCACACACCTGTAATCCCAGTGCTAGGGAGGCTGAAAACAGTAGGATCAGTAAAAGTACAATCTGTGTAGTTAGCCCCTGTAGACCTTGTACTAAATACTTGTAAAAAAAGGCAAGACAAAAGCAATGCAGCTTGAAAATACTTTTAATTCCCAGAAACGTTTGTGTGTAGACTGAATCTTAGCTCTTGGAGACGTTTGTTATGTTGCCCCTAAGGGCAAGCTACGTATCTCCCTGCCCCTCGGTTTTCTCCCCTGAAGAATGGGACCAATGATTGTACTTGCTGTGTATCGTTTTTGCGTGTGTGCCAGGATTATGTGAGTTTACAAATATAAGGCATTTGGATAATATCATGATACATAGAGCTCCACAAATGTTACAGGATTTTTTCTTTTTCTCAAATACCTTGATAATAAGAAAGGCCAGTACCTTATTTATATTACTTAGGAAACCAAAGGGAGACCTAAGGCTTCAGTAGTTGGTAACTATCTACCCCAAATGCATCTTCTTGAGTAGATGATACAATGAAATCAATTTTTCTTACACCTGGGATCATCATGTAGCTTGTTCCCTCTGTTTCCCTGAACCACATACTCAGCAGACTCATAATACCAATGAAAATGCCTTGAAATGATCAGTTTCTAGTAAACCTAACATCAAGCCCCTCTAATTATTCGGAAACCTATTGTGCAGAGTTTAAAAACTGTAACAAATTGCTACTTCAAATTACTTCTTAAGGGAAATTTGGTCGCAGATATTAATCAAATTAGTCCGCTATGACAGTGAGTCTCCAGCTTAGGAAGGAGTTCCTCTCTGGGAGAAGGCTAGTAAGATTCTTGCCTAAGTCTGACAGTATGAGTCTTATGCAGCTTTGACACAAATATACAACATATAGTACTTTGTGCTTCCTTGAAGCCGTGCCCTCAACATCACTGCTGCTTTCCCTCTTGTCTCCTGAGGACCTGGGCTCTGGTTGAGCACTCTGCACTGTACAGTAAGCACATGGCAGCACACTTAAGGCAGTGCCTCGTGGATGTGAGCAAATGATGATTTCTTTACATCTAGGAATGTTCCTGATTCAAGGTCTGTTTGTATCTGAAAGTGTGTAATTTGAATGTCCCTAAGTTGGGACTTACTGTCATACACTCTTATTCTTAGGATGTCGGGCTCATAATATGTTTAAAGATTTTTATGCTACATATATGATGTATAGTCTGAAAAAATAGCATTTTGTATATCAGGATTTAAGAGCAGGAAAGCTGGATTCTAATTCTTGATCTGACCACAATTCATTATGTGTTCGGTACAGGGTCTCACTACATAGCTTGGACTCATCATGATACTCCTGTTTTCAGTCTCCCCAGCACCAGGATTACAGGTGTGCGACACCACAGCTGGACTTGGTCACAGGCTCAGCCTATCTATCCATATTTACAAGGATGTATAAGTTATATGAAAATTTCATATATGGGATCTCAGATTTTGGCATCAGTGGAGTTCTGGTATACCAAGGGACAGCTTGCATTTACTATTTGCTGTAGCGAAGCAGAGAACCACTATCACATTTATTTGGTAATGACTCAGACACAGATAATATAGTAGTAGCCTAATTGGCATGTCAAGAAACAGTGTAATGAACGGGGCCCAGGGACAGCTGTGGTCTGTTGCTGAAAATCCCAGAAGGCTGGGATAGGGGAGTCCCAGAAAGCTGGGACTCCAGGTGACGGATGGCAGCTTCACCTGTGGGCTCTCTGTTGGTTGCTTTCTCCCTTGCTTGGAATGTTATTGGTTGACCCCTGGATGAACTCGATGATAGGGAAGGGATGGAAGTTAATGGAGATCATGGTCACGTTTGAGACTAAGCATGTGGTCCTCCTTTACTAAAATGATTATGCGTGAGATCACAGTCACTACCTGAAATAAAGCTGATTTGCTTCAGGGGTTCTTTTCTCACTGAGGGACAAATCCCAGTGAGTCCTCTGAGCTACCTTCATTAGATCTTCTCGTTGTTCCTTTCGACACCAACACATAACATTACAACAGTCTCTCATGAGATTCTGTGCTGCATCATTATATTCCCTGCAATACGAACCACAATGTTGGGCACATGCTTGGCTTGGTAAACATATGTTAATCTGATATGCTTATAAGATGATTAAGTGAATTGAGATTCACAAATTTTAAACAAAATATACATTGTGTATAAAAGACTTTGGAATTTGAACCTTAGTTCATTTTATGGTAAGTCATATGCTCTCCTAAAAGTCATAAACTTAGGAGGCTCTAAGATAGCTAAAGTATTAAGGGTTATTGTATGCAAGCATGCCCTAGAATTCATGGAGATTATGGACAAATTGGACAAACATATTAACAAGGGAGAAGTAAATAACAGTTTCCAACATCTTTGAAATAAGCGTCTCTAAACAATGCAAGATTGATGCCCTTTCATTTCCATGTTTTGAAAGCAGGTCAGAATTCTAAAGACATAATATCTTCATAAATATATGCATATATGTTTGCTCAGAACTTTAGAAATGAAAGAGTCTGAGTTTGATTTTATTTAATTTATTTAGTTTTAATTTTAGTGCAGGATCTATAGGGTCTCACTACACAGATCAGACACGTAGTGATTCTCCAAGTTTCAACCTCCCAAGCACTGGGATTATACATGCGCATCACCAAGCTCAGTCTCAATCACTTCTCTGTGCACCCCAGGGGCAAGGTAGGTGCAGCATTACAGGGATGAGTTTGATTTTAGTGGAGGGTACTTTATAAGCGAAGAGGATTTTTCCTGTGTAAAAATATATGTCCATGACTAAAAGGTGTAGCTAGAGACAAGTTATAAAACTGGTTTGGCAAAACACAGTGTATATGTGGTGAAGCAATAGAAAATAAAACAGGTCAGGTGAGTTCTGTGAAGACTGAAGCATACTAGGAAACTAGGCAAAGGAATGTTCACCTCTAAATCATAGGTGATAAGAACCTACGGCCTTTCAGTTAAGAGAAAAACACCTTTAGGCAAATACCGTACCTCTGAGCTACATCCTCAGCTGCAGAGAAACACTTAGTAAATCATGAATTATTGAATATTCATATGCTCCGATGTTGTAGCATTGTAGGGGGACCCATGGGGCCTACCATCAAGGATATCATGTTATAAACAAAGGTGATAATCTACTGAGGATGGATATTTACTAAGCTTAAAATACTGACCCTAAATGGTTTTTGTTTTGTTTTGTTTTCCTCTTAGCACTCTGTACCTTGATGGACACTAAATCGATGCTTGTTTTGAAAATGGTCTCACTTGAATGTCACTTCCTTTCATATCTAACTGCAGAAGACATGCTTTGCCAGGAATTGGATAAAAAAGTCAAGGCCCATCTTGTTGATTTTTGTGCAATTCCAAATATCACAGGCCCACCTTGTGTTTTCGGCCAGCTGATCTAGCAACCTCGTAGTCTAATAGCACTGCTAATGCGAAGCACTGAAAGTGCTAGTGACAGCTACACTCACTGACTTTCTTGACCCCTCGGATTCTAGCTTGCTCACTTACCTCCTATGTGGTCTGTTCCAGATACCTGCTAGCATTCACACAGTACAGCTGTGGCTCCCTTCTCTGTTGGACACCTGAACTCTCATCTGCTTCTAGTCACTCAAGGAACAACCTAGCCTGAGAGGCTGCTCCCTGGAACCCTTCCCAGACCGCATGGCCCAAGGACAGCCTGGATTGCTTATCTTCTCACAGGAGAAGATTTGAATAAATAGACTATTTCCATGAGACATGTAACAGGTTATGTCACTTTTCCTATTATTTCTTGTTTTGAGAAAGGGCTACCAAAGCATAGAAAAATAATTAACATAGATAGTCATAGTCTAAGATAAGGTATTAAGGTGTTGGGAGATAGCTCAGTGGTCTAAGCCCCTGCCAGGCAAGCACAAGGACCCAGGTTCAATCTCTGGTACTGAATGCTGTGCCAGCCCCAGAACCCAGGTGCCCCATGTGGGGCCCTAAAACAGGTTGTGGTGGGGCATGCCTGTAATCTCAGCACTGGGAAGGCTGAGACAGGAGGAGCACTAGGAGTCTGAGTTTCATAGTGAGATACTCTACCCTCCCCCCCGCAAAAAAAGTCTAATGTCCACATAATATATCTCCAGAAGAAAAGCCCAGATTTTTTAGTATTTCTGTTTTCTATAGTGTGAGTCCATGATTTCTGACTCCCACCATGAGCAGCTTCAAACTACCAACATGACATCAGTGAACTTGTACTTGGAAAAAAGGTGTATGGTAAGACACCATTACAGAATATTTTTGCCATGCAGCTAAAATAGAAATAAACTCAAAAACAAAGAATAATAAAATGTACAGTAGTTAAATAATTAAGAAATAATTATCTTAGTGGTGTTTAATATATTTATTTAATTATAAGTGCATACAGAATTTAAATTTTAATGAGGGCTGGCTATAACAACCACCTTGAAAAGTTCCTAATAATTTAACTACCAGCTTTCTTGAATTAGCACAAATTCCAACATACCCCTATAGCACTCCAAGGAGACACTGATTCTAGGTAATAATAGCCAGACCACTCGAGAAAGACCTTTCCTCCTAAACTGCCCTCCTCCTCCTGCCCTGTGGTAGGAGATGGTGGCTCTCAATGGGTTAATTCTATCCTAGCAAAAGAGGCTCTACATTAGTCTTTAATCCACCTTAAGAGATAGGAGACACTAAGACAGAGTCAATGCCATGTGATCCTGCCTGAGATGCCTCCTTCCTTTACTCCTTCCCCACCCTTGTTAAGATGTTGTAGGCATGAAAGAGGTAAGAGAAACACAGAACTAATTACACAGAAGGATCCAATGATTCCTTGAGTCAACAACTACACGGTCCATCGCTGTAGTCATGGAAACCAATAAGATGGTTAAGCAGAGACAAAACGAAGAATGAGGTTGGATATGTTTTTGACCTGTAAGGGCTGGGGAAATACATTAGAATGCTGAACATTTAATATCTATAACCCAGGAAGGGTCTGATGGCTGACTTTATTAATAAACTCTGTTTTTTCCAATTTTCTGTCTGATGTGGAAATAATCTCTCAATTTCGCTGTCCCTTATACACCCATGCAAGCATCAGACATAACCTAGTTAGTATGGGGAAGGGAACAGAATGAGATAGGCAAGAAATAAAGAAGCCAAATTTCTCTTTCAAGTGCATCTTTTTAGGCCTGAAAGAGGCCTAAGTTGGAAGAGAAGTGAAACATAAATTGAATAATTGTCAAGATTTATAAGATCATTAGACTAACATGACACTTGCTAGTGTCTGAAAGAATCCAGTAAAGATGACCAAATTTGTACTCTTTCACTTTGAGCCATTTAAGAACAAATAGAGTTTATGGTGGCGGGGGGAGGAAATTGAGAGAAATAAATTTTCTGTATTTACCCTAAAAAGTCCAGTTAATTCAAAGAAGCATGCTGTTTTCATATCCCATGTAATAAGTTGCTTTGAAACTTACCATGTTAAGATTTCAAAATTGATGTGGGTCAGGAATTTAGTGTTCAGTGTGGTGACTCTAGCTCAGGGTCTCTTCAAAAGGTTGATGTTAAAGTATTTGCTGTTATCTGAGGGCTTCACTGAGGCAGCAGATCCCATTCAAGAAAGGAGAAGCAATTTCTAAGTCAAACATTAGTTCTGTTGCATATCGTTCTCTGAGGCTTACTGAAAAATAGAACTGAAAAGAGGGCTGCATTCTTTAAAAATCCTGTAGGACTTCACATTTTCAAGGTGAAGGCAACCCAAATGTGCATTAAGGGGTAATGGATAAACAAATAGTGGCACATGTATACAATGAAATCTTGTTCAGGAATACTACTTGAGAGATAACCACATATATAAAAGAATGAAATAATGTGAATATACCTTGAAAATATTATGCTGAGCTGAAGAAGCCAGACAGAAGAAGCCATATATTATATGATCCCCTTTATATGAATCCGTGTAGATGAGATAGATTAGTGATCATCAGGCAACAGGAAAAGAAAACATGGGCCAGGTAGCGGGCAGCTGCTCACCAGGCATGCAGTTTCCTTCTAGAGCGCTAAAAATGCACTGGAAACCAAATGGAAGTAGTGGTTGTAGAACATTGTGATCATCACTAAAGAGTCCTACTTTGAAATGGTCTACTTTGTGTTTTATTGATTTTGCCTTAAAATTTTAAAATATAGTTTTGTTTTTGTTTTTTTTAACAGAGAAAAGCTTGTGTGCTAGCACTTATGGGAATACTACAGGGATTACAGAAAAAGAAGTGATCAGGGGATCTTTCAGAGAATAAGATTTTGCAAGTTCGTAGGTACAGGGTCTCACTATGCAGTTCAGACTGGCCTCAAGCTTGCTATGTAGCACAGGCTGACTTTGAACTTGCAGCAGTCTTCCTGTCTCAGTCTACTGAGTGCTGGAATGACATTGGCTGCTACTGTGAACTTGCACCCATTTGCAAATTGGAGTGAATTCAGGTTGTGAGTACAGAACAGCTGAATAGCATCATTGGTATGAGCTGTCCCTGCTTTGCGATACACGTCATAGAAATTCTATTTTTCTAGGCTCCACTGGACTTGTAATGAAAGAGAAAAACTGTACAAGAACAACTGCTCTTTTTAAGCATTATTCCTTTTGAAACTGCCTAGCTCTGTAATTGCTTCAGGGCTGTGGAATTACTTTCTTTTTCCTTTTCTTTCTTTCTTTCTTTCTTTCTTTCTTTTCTTTTCTTTTCATTTTTTTTATTTCGTGCAGGATCTGCAGGGTCTCACTACACAGATTGGACTCTTTTTTGTAGTGATCCTCTAGTTTTCAGCCTTCCAAGTGGTGGGATTACAGGCGCACGCCACCACACCCAATCTCAGTTGCCATCTCAGTGCACCCTGGGGGCAGGCCTGGCACAGCAGGCCAAGGATCAACCCCAGCCACTGCATCTGCCTGAGCAGGCACTTTAATCCACTGAGCTATCTCACTGGCCTTTGTAGTTACTTTCTTGGCACCTGTAAACATGAGTGTGTAATTGAACATATAAGATGTCTGATTGTAAAAAGCTCCTCGACAATTCATCTAGCCTTGTAGCTGATGATCATAGAGCTAGCCTGGTAACTGATGATCTCACCCTGCTAGCCAACCAGAAAGACTGTCAAGATGTTCTGTCTTGACAAAGTATAAAGTACCTTTGTACTTCCTGCCTGTGTATCACATGAAAGCCCTGAACCACCAGAAATCCAGGCCTGATATTTTAGGGATGATCCCAAATGGTGCCCATCAACATAATACAAATTTGACTCCAAATCCCTGATGTATTTTCAGGGTTTCTTTTTGCTATACCGGTGACAGGTGCTTGTCAAGTAGAGGCTCATTTGTAGTTTAGAATCATATAGAGATACCTTACCCCTTTGGTAAAATTAATCAACTCCCTGAAAGACTCAACCTACTAATACAAGGAACCTTAAGGGGAGAAAAAAGGAGAATGCTATGCTTGGTGACTCTGTAACAACTGAGTCCATTTTTTTAAAACCAGCAGTTCTCATGTAGCCTTCTGCAAGTATGTATATGTAGATGTCCCCAAAGCCTCATACACTCCGAGGTGAGGTTTTTTAGGTGAGTGGACCATGGCACTGTGAAGCTCACTCATGGGTGAGTCCCTTGATAAATTTACAGTTAAATGTGACCTGGGAGGTGTGGCCTGGGACAGCCTCTCATCCTCCCTCATGCTTGTTCTCTGTCCCTCCTTCAAGTTACCACACGGGGTGCTCTTTCTCCCCTATTCTTCCCCTCTGCCATGTTGCTCTGCCTTGAAGCCAGCTGACTATGGTCTGAAACATGTGCAGATAGAGACCAAGATTAACTTTCGCTTCTCCTTTAAGTGTGGTGTTGAATGTTGTCTCTCAGCAGCAAGAAACTAACTAAGACATCTTTTGATTTCTGACTCACCTGATTTTGACTAAAATGTGATTGTGAGGACTGCAAACAAGTATCTCACCTCTCTAACCCAACTGTGCAAGAAAGCTCTTTAGGAAGGGATTCGCTTCAAGGGAGCTTAGTTTTATGGCCAAAGAGACAGCCCTGAAGAAATCCTCAGGTGACTCAGATGACCTCTGCTCCAGGTAAGGCTTTGAGGAATGCTTTTATCCAGTAAACCTCACAAACAGGTTTGTCAGTGTCTAAGTTCACTGATAATGTTAAAATATTTTTTTAAATTGTAGTTTCTTTGTATTACAAAAATTTATTAGAGCTGGGCATGGTGATGTACACCTGCAATCCCAGCACTGGAGAGCCTGAAGTAGGAGGATTATTGTGATCTCAAGGCCAGCCTGAACTGCATAGTGAGACTCCACCTCAAAATCAATCAATCAATCAATCAAGTGTTCAATTTTGTAAAATAATTCATTAAATCTTGTTGCAGAATGGGTTTCAATAGATGTGTATGTAAGAATAATCTAGTTGAAGAAAACAACAGATTTGTTTAGGAAAGGAGGCCAGGTGGCTAAAGTGGTCAGCAAGAGAAGGTAGGTGAGGGACTGAAGAGGTAGGGAGTAACCTGTATAAGTAGTCATGAGGATCTTGATAAAAGTTGGTATTCTGTTATTAGTCCAATGTGACAACATTTATAGATCTTGGATGAGTAAATGATATTATCCTATTGATTTTTTAAACAAAAATTACTCTGGCTATTTATTACTGCTTCAGAGTCCAATCTCTAAAATAGACCTCTCGCTCATCCACCATTGACTCTGGTCCCGCGCCACGCCTGGAGCTCATCCGCCACTGATGCTGGCCCAGAGTGCTCATCACACCCATACCGCGCCACGCCTGGAGCCCATCCCCTGTTTGGTCTGACCCGCACACCTGCCAGGTAAGGATCCCTGAAACTTGCTTCCATCTCCCTGCACTAGCCCACCTGAAGTATAGTCCCGAACCTATCCACCAACCCCTCTGGCCTTGTGCCAGCCTGGTAAGGACCCTCAGCCTGCGTCCACCCTTGGACTCAACTCCAAAACTCTGACTCCACCCACAGTTCAGACCCACAAGGCCTCACAGCAGCCAGTGGACTGCGCTGCAACTCACAGCCAGACACCACTGGAGGGGAACAAGCTGGGTGGATCCAGAACAAACCCCCATAGTTGCTAACAGCATAACTTCACCAAAGTACATAGCTCACTGCCATACAAAATGAAAACAACAAGGAGTAACATGCAGTCACAGGGACCAAGCCCACCCAAATTAAACACAGCAGATAATACTGTGGAAGAAAACGAGAATCATGCAGCCAAACACTCTGAAATTGAGATAGACCGAAAACTACAGAAAATTATAGAGCAACTCAGATCAGAGATAACATCTGAAATTAAAAAAAAATCTGTGAATTAATAGAATCTGAGGTGGGAAAACAATTGCAGAAATGTATGGAACAAATAAGAACAGAAATAACCCTTGAAGTAAAAAAAGACATCTAAATTAATGGCATCTCAAATAGGGGAACAAATGAAGAAAAGTAAAGAGGAGAGCAGAGCAGAAATAATCTCTGAACTAAAGAGAGAAAGAATAACTATAATGAAAGACTTAAGCAATATTAAAGAAGACATCGATAAAAAATTAGAGGAGAATAGAAAAATGATGGACTCCATGACCGAGCAATATAAGAAAGAA
>PVKN010021698.1:0-5000 GCA_004027915.1 Capromys pilorides
TTTTAGTATGATATGTTCTAACAGAAAACTAGTGGTTGGTTTTGTTTTGGTTTCTTCCCCAAAAGATGTTTAAATAGTTTTCATTTTTAAAAGAATTTCAACTTCAGATTGTGCCAATGCCAAAGTCTCTATACATCTAATCAATCAATAAACAAGGCAAACAAAGCAACATATGTTTATCCTTTACCATTTGGGATGTGTACATTAATTACACAGATTGTCTCCTATACCTCCTCCCCCACCACAGAGAGCAGTGCTCAAAAGGGTCCACAAAATAAAAATGTACAGGATAATTAAATGGATATTTATAATTAGAACTTAATAATTTGCATCAGGAACAAATGAGCTCTGATTTTAGTCTGCAGCACATTTAGATTACACCAAAGATAGTAGAATTTGATAGTTTATAAATCTCCTCTTGGATTATGAAACAATACCAAGCCTCCAACTGCAACATGTCTGTGTCAGGAGTGTGTTAAAGAAGGAGATGCAATGAAAATGTTTGACAATGTGAAAGCAGTCATAAATTACATGACAACTGTGTAAAAGTCATGATGAGACAAATAAAGGGTTGACCTATAATGCGTCTGATTCACTGTGACACACACAACTCTCTGTACTAATCTCTGCCTGGCCAACACACTCTTAAGCAGGAAACTACTTAGCACCAGGAACATCGTAAATTATCGCTAGTCAACAGCATTGATTTTTAGTCGACATTTCAATCAGGTTGAAGTAGAAATACTACCCAGTCCATCCAACAGCCTCTTAACCAGTGCACTGCCCCTCTGAGGTCTCCTCCGTTACGGCTTTGTTAAATTTCCATTGCTCTCACCACTCAATATTTATTGTAGCTTTGCCACATTCAGGCACTTGGCCTGAAGGGTCACCAGCCTGCCTCTTGGGACGTTAAATCCGTGCTTACCTTAACGAAGGCAGAACTGAAAAAAGAAACAAAAGGCCACCATCTGAGATCTGGCCTGATTTTTAAGGGAATAAAAGAAAAAACAGGGGGGAAAAATAAGGGTTCTAAAGCAATAGTATTCTTTTTATCATTTGAGCTTTCTGGTCCAGGAGTCCCAGGAAATAAAACAAAGACCTTCTCTTTCTGGGCAGTCAGGAAAACCCACCACAGTCTTGAACCACAGCTATGTAGAGACAAAACAGAGGGAAAGGTCAAGGAGGTAGATGGAGGAAGGGACTGGCACACGAGCCATCAAAGGTGGACATGCCTGCCCAGAGGCATGCAGTGGAGGCCTAGAGCAGCTACCTCTATCTCATTTCCAACTTAAGATGACCCATTGGATCTGCACCAATGAGAACCCTGGAGGTGTATGCGAACAGCCTCCCTTGTGTAGAACAGAGTGTTCCAAGGCAGCAGCACTGCCTTCTACTAACCTGCCACTGTCCACATAGCCTATGCACACAGTAGGTGTCTTCTAATTACTGCAGTGACACAAAGGGTGGAGAACTGCGGGGGGGGGGGGGGCAACATGGCCGGTTGACTTGGGAACACATTATATAATCTCTCTCTTCAGGCCTTGCTTCAGCAAATATCAATGGTGACAGAGCAGCCTGCTGAGTGTCTAAAGGAGGATGCCATGAAGCTGTACATTGCCTTAGGAAAGCCACAAGTGGACCAAAGGGACTTGCTGACTGCAGCTCCCATTCACAATTTCCCTCTGTCTCTGGACCTGCCTTACCACTGTGCTCCTTTAGTCAGAAATGGAAGTCTCTCTGAAACACTCAAAGTGTGCTACTGCCTGCAACAAGACCCTCACACACATACGCTCAGTTTCTACCTCACGATATAATTGTGCATCTCCCCTCTCTACTCCCTTTAAAGGTGTGCCCAGAGAAGCCAGTGCCAAAGAGAAAGCCAGAATTTGCCAGTCCTTAAAAGCCCTACTTTGGTTTCTTGGTCAACCCCCTCCTGCCTCCTAACCACACCACATCACACACAAATAATAAATCATCTTACTTCTACTTCACAAGACCCTCACCCAAATTCTGGCTCAGAAAGGACCAGAAAGTAACCACATGCAGGGCAGAACTCCTTACACTGTAGCTGTTCCAACGGCTCTCAGGCTCCACCAGTACGCCTGGGACGTCTACCCAGAAGCTAGATGGGAAAATTCTTCTCTTTCCCAGAAAATACAAAAACTTGACCACAGAACCCATGGGAAGGCCAACCAGCCAGCACCACAGTTCCCTCCTCAGTGGGTGACCAGCCCCCACTCAGTAGCTATGACAGCCGCATAGCTACTGAGAATGTAGCAGAGGGTACTAACGAAAATCCTTGATAGCTGGGGACCCCGAGGAGAGCTATCCAACTCTTGGTAAGCCTCAGGCCCCTACCCTAACCCTGCACTTCTAGAGCTGCCGTGAGACAGGAACAGTGCATCAGATGCTGTGATGATGGCAGCAACTCTCATGTGCACCTTGGGTGGCAGGTGATCTGTGTGCTTTCTCTCATGTATGCTTCTAGACACCGTGAGGCAGACACTTCATGCTGTCTCCATTTCACAGAGGTTAAATGATTTGCCAGAACTCTCGCAACAAGTTGAGGGTGAAGCAGAAATTCTGTGAACCCACAGTGACTTTGACACACACCCAAGAACATGTTCCTCATGAGGTAGCACATCTCTATGGGGACAGGAAAATACCACACACTGTGGAGACTGCCAATGGTCAGAAGCCCCTGCCCTGTACCCAGCTGCCAGAGCTGCAATGGCTACTGAACGGCCCCATCCAGGACTCCTCACTGGCTCAGGCTGGAAGAACCCAACCCTGAGGCATAAAAAGACCAGCACTTTAAAAGCCATCTGCTCTGCTCTCCTCTCACCCCAGCCTGCTCTCCCCACACATGGGGAGCTACCCAAGACGCTCATTCCTATAGGAGGAGAAAGTTTCAAGCTACGAGGCATGATCCTAAGTGCCTATTTAGGTGCTTTCCATGCATCTAGCACTAAGATAAAAGCCTGCAAGGGTTCTCACACAGCCCTAGCAGTGGCCCTACAATTCCCACAATTCCTTCCACTTTAAAGATAAGGAAAACTGAGGCCTGGAGAGATGAAACGTGCCCAATATTGCACAACTAGAAATCTCAATACCTCTTCACTTTTAGCCTAAACCACTAATATGTCATATAGTCAGAGGCTGAAGAAGAAAAGAAAAGAGATGAAACATATCTTAGAGACTTAATACCCCCTCTTTGAGTCCCTCTTCCCTTTTTTAGCAACTTAGGCGACAAAGACCTCTAGGTGGAACATAAGACTACATCTACCATTGAATTTTGTGGTTAATCTATCTGGCCCAGAGGCCCTCAAACTTTCCCAGTTTCTATTCACTAACAAATAAGGAGTCTAAAACTCCACATCCCTTATGAGGTTTCAGCCCGGGATATAAAACATGATTTTATCACATTTTATGTGGATATTTACAACGGTGCCTTTTTGAGGCTATGGAGGAAGGTACTGTGTTAATAGTATTCTGGACAGGTCTCCAAACCACTTGGATACCTGGGTGTTCCCTACCTGAATTCTCTGAACCAGGCGTCAGCCCCAGCAGCCTCTCTGGTGGGAACCAGTACATGCCTCTTGCCAGTAAGTAATAGGGAAATTCAATTACCTCGCCATGGTGGCAGAAGGGCCAGGACTGCACATTAAAAGAGCTACAAATGTCAGCAGTTACTGGGCTGATGACTTGTGCTTGCCAACACTCCTATGTGGAATGCATAATGTCACAAACTAAAACACACAGAAACAGACCAAAAAAGATAAGCTAATGGGAAACACAACCGGCCTGGACACACAGACCTGCCATCAGTCCGGCAGAGGAAGGGCTGCCACAAGGGCACCTTTTGCCCATGCCTGGCTTTCCTAGGCCTTTCTTGTGTATTATCTTTCTTGGCTGCCAAAGGATTAATTCACAAGTCCTTTCCAATAAGCTAAACTCCAGTCATTAAAAAAAAACCCAATAGTTTCCACTGCTTTCCTACCTGCACGCGCAGGCCCACCAGCCAGGCCCCGCTGCACCCACGAGCTCACACACGCTGCTCTGCTAGCACAACCAACGTTTCCAACCCCAGCCCTCCAGTTACTGGCGTGATCACAACTCTTATTTTCCCAATGGCAAGCCAGGAAAGATGATAGAACCTACGTGTGTAGCCAAAAGACTGGCCTCAACTGGTTCAGAGGAAAAAAATATGAAGCTGTTTTTTTATTTTTTGCCTTTAGTCAGAAGGCTAATGATGCTGATGTACAGTCGGCAGGTATTAGAAAGATGAAAGAAAGAGAGAGAGAAGAGAGAGAGAGAGAGAGAGAGAGAGAGAAAGAAAGAAAGAAAGAAAGAAAGAAAGAAAGAAAGAAAGAAAGAAAGAAAGAAAAGGAGGGGTGTTGAAAAGACCTGGCTGCACTGGGGCCCTGACATGCTCTCATCCAAAGCCTGGCCCTGGGCCAAGTTCATCTGTTAATGGACAGCCACAACCAGGGCCCCGCACCTCCCCCACCTTGGCCCCTCCCGAGTGTTCTCTGTTCTACCTCTTTCCTGCTCCTAAAAACTAGACATCGATTATGTCTGTGCTTTTCCCTTTCTATTCAAGATAAACAAAGTGCTTCAAGTTCAGGGCGCACCCTGGGACCCTTGACAAAACAATCTATCATTCTGTCTGCTAAACCAGTCTGGCTACACCACAGCCAGGGAGAGCAATGCTCCCAACACACAATTTTCCCTTTGTGCTCCTTCCCTCTTGCCACTAACCTCCTTTCTTTACCACCTTCTCCAGAGCAGATGGACTTGACCACTTTCCTTAAGCCCCTCCTGGCAACCTCAGAAATTAAAGAAAAGAACAGAGGTCCGGGACAACCCTCCTCCTGTGCAGGTTCCCCTCCCCCTCTGTGCCCATCCTCCATACGCACACTGGGATCCCTATCCTATCTAACCTCACAATCCTTTCCACCTTCTCACCACTAACACTCACCCAGAAAATAAATTAAATG
>PVKN010021698.1:10000-15433 GCA_004027915.1 Capromys pilorides
TGTTAGACAGGACAGGACATAAAGCTGCATGGAACCTACATCCACAACCATCTGTGTGAGTCACAGGTCCACAGTCCTGACCAATTCCATTTGACACTAATGTTACTCTACGTGAATGGAGTGCAATGAGGGTTGATATGGGATGTGACAGGGTAAATCAGAATTAGATTAAAAACAAAAGTTTAGAAACCGATGCTACACTGCAGAGCAAATGGGACTTGAAGGCCAAATTTCCCCTAACTGCCTTCAAGTCATTTTCCCTGTTAAGAGTGTTTGCCTACCGCCTGTCCGCTGGCAACGCTGCAGTCACATCAGAGGGCAGGGTGAAAGGCTTGCAGGAGGACGTGGGGTATCCCTCCTTTAATATAATACCTATATATTTAATACATAGCAATTAACTTCTGGTCAGGAGTCTTCAGGCATCAGGCTGTCCCAAGCAGATAGGAGGGGAGGAGGGCCCAGGGCTGGGACGAGCACAAAAGACAGGTCCAACAACAATGCTTGCTGTCAGCAGCTGAATTATTTTTATACAGGAATTTTTATCTCTATTGTACAAACAAGTACGTGTCTGTGCTGACTTGTTAAGCAATCCACTTGTATGTAGAATAAGGTTTTTTTTCTCTCTTGCTACCAGTCACACAGCTCCAAGATCAGAAGAAATACATAGTCTTTGAAGCTGCTCAAATGTTTTAGTTAAAAGGATAGCAGTTGTTTTCAAAGATCCAAGAGTATCTTTATCAGAATTAAATTTTTCCTTATTGATTTTTCCCCTTAACATAACAAAAACATAACATGAGAAGGTTATGGTTTATTATTAAATTTTTTCCAGCCTTTAAATCATTCTTCAATAGCCAATGTTCACATGGCTATTGTAAAATGTAAAAGAATAATTTTAAAAAATCTTAAGGTGGGAAGGAATAAGAAAGAAACTCCTGAGATTTAAATTTTAACATTGATTAGTGCACTGTTTTAACTGGCAACTCAAAGGACTTACAGTGGCTGCAATGGACAGTCAATGGTTCATTGTGGACCTCCCTAAATGTAAATAAATCATAAAGTCATGGTATACCTTGAAGGAAAATGCTTCAGGTTTTGTTTTGGGGGAGCTGCACCCTCTTACCTAAAAAGAAACTATTTGAAACAGAAAAGATAGACTTGGCCTACAGTCCATTGTACTCCAACTAAGGTAAGAAGCCAACTTACACCTTATTTCCTTAAAATTAACAGGTGTGATTTTTTCCAGTTTTTTATGCATCATTACATATCAAGAAAATGAACAACTGATGCACATAAATTTAAATGCCCTGATACTTGGCAGGAGGCTTCCTTGGTGTTCTACAGAAATTCAAAAAGAAACTAGAACTGGGGTAGGGGAGAGACACTAACACCTGTGCTCTTTTTAAAACCACCCTTGCAGGTTCTGTAATAATTCCATTTATTTTAATGGAAGTTTTTAATCAGTGGATTTGCCTCTATCTAAAACTGAGATCAAATGTAGGTGTAATTGTTCAGCACCAATGCTAACAACCGTGAAGACACAAACAAAAACTCATTGTGAGTGACCAGAGGTCCCCAGGTATCCCCTTCATTAACATATCTGCTCCAGGGTCCCACTGGGAATTGTCTGGCAGAAAGAAGATTTTGTTCTGGACGACACACTGGCAACGCTATCTGGAGAAGGGTGTGCAGGGCACCTTCTTGCCTCTTTTACAGTAAGTTTAAACCTGATTGTCTCACCTTTAGGTAGATGTGATTTGTTGTTTAGCACTCTAAAAACTCAGTGTTTTATCTATCTAAAGGGATCAAAAGGAGAAAAGGAGAGGAAAGAGGGAAAGCAGAGGCCCAGCCTACCTCTGTGCAGACATCAGTGGTACGCATTGCATCGCCTGAGAGGAGCAACCTGCCCAGGTGAACCTTCCCAGAGCCTTGCCTCAGACCTGCACAGATCGGTCTCCAGGGCAAACTGAGAGATGAGCCACTTCAACTCCCTGTTTGCAAACTTCTAATTTGCCAGTTCTCAGCAGTTTATTTTTCTAAATGTTTTGTTTCAAGAAATGTGTGTATTTTTCTTTGTACGTTTTGTGGATTTACCACAACTGGTTCTGACAGCTGTTGATTCTGTTAAATGAACACATTACAAAAATCTTCTTTAAAAGCTCAAGCAACAGCGGACTCCAAACTATAATAGTAAAATATTTTAATGGAGTTCCAGTTGAGAGTTGCTTAAAAAAAAATGAGTAGAAATGAAAGTACAGAAGTCCTTTAAGTCAGCACTAAAGTTAAATTAAATGTGTGTGTGCGTGTGTGTGTGTGTGTGTGTGTGTGTGTGTTTAATGGGGAAAGAGGGGTGTTACAAATCACCACAAATATTTACACTGTAATCCCTTTGTTCAAATCACATACTTTTAACAAGAAAAGCTGAAACTGTGGCTATTTAAAATTTTAAATATTCAAACGCCTATAATTAACCATATGAAACAAATTATGTCGCATTTCTCCACACCAGCACATGCAAAAAAATTCTGGTGGTGGATGGGGAGGTGGCAAAGTTGGGGACACAACTTGGAGAGGAGGAAAGGATGATGTTTTCATTTTGCTCTAGATCAAAGGAGAGCAAGATGGAAACTGTGGCATAGCAAGCATTCTTCCATCGCTGTCTTTCACACTGAGCTATCTAAGTTTATACAATTCCCCTGACTAGCTGCATATTAAGCTTGCTGTGTACAGCTTTATTATGGTGCGGTGGTGGAAGAAGCATTAATATTCCAGCTCCGCATCTGACAGGGCATTTACATGCGCCCATCTGAGCGGCACCTGAGAGCCCCTCCAAGGTGCAGTGACTGTGTGCCTATTGTAAAGGCAAATGAAGCTCACCTATTCCCTACTGGGATCAGAAGTGACCTCGCCCCCCACACGCTTCAAATCCTTCCCTTGCCAACCTAACTCAATGCCATCACAGAATGACGAATGAGCTCAGAAATAGACCCCAAGTTACTAACCCTGCTAAGAACAGTGAAAGCCTTTCCTGAAATGTTTTAAAAATGCATAGGGAGTGCAGCTGGCCAGTAAAAAGCAGGCAGACAAATTCCAGTGAACCCAATATGGAATACGTTATACTCTAAAACTGATTAGAAATACAGTCTGATGTTTACTGGCTTCAAATTGAGTTTGGCATCAAGTCCACTGGCTTTAATAATCCTGGCATTTTTTATTATTATTATTTTAAATCTGCCTTTGGTCTCTGGGAGCACATGTACAGAGCTGAAGAATTCTTATTCGTCAGGTTACATTTCCTGGAAATTAAGTTTGTGACAGAAAGTGACTCCAGTAGCAATAATATGGTTCGTGCTCAAATTAATTAGGTCATTGTTGTAAAAACTACATGGCAAATTACAAAGGTAAATTTACTGGCATTGGCCAGTGCTCTATACCCTGGCAGTAAAGGGAAAAAGCACTTTAAAGATACTTATTTACCTGGGCTGGAGAAGCAAACAGAGAAGACAGGCACACAATGGTCAATTTTCTATTTGTATTACAAAGAAAAATACTAGTCATTTTTAATTAAATTATATAGTCTGAACATATTTTATAAACTTTATTAATATCCCCCAAATTGACATATAAAATAAAAACCTGCTTGATTTAAAGTAATATTAAAAGTGGGCCCTCAGTTAAAAATCCTTCTTTTTAAGTCCTTGAAATAACAACACTGCTGACACAGCCGTGACCCAGATGAAATCTGAACAAGCAGAAAGGTACTAAAGATCCTTGGTGATTAAATCTCACGCTAAAAAAGTGGCTAAGTGCCAGACTGGGTCCAGCTTGATGCTAAGTGCTTTTTACTGCACAAAGCTGGTACTACTATATGTAAAAACAGACTTGGGCGTGGGGTAAATTTTGTCAAATGATTTCTTTGTGCAATAAAGGGTGTGAACAGACCAACCAAAGTGGATTAAATTAACACTGAATGATGCAATCTCAGTGCATCTCCCTAGCTGAGATTTCTCCTTCAGTTAAATTTAATATTTTTCCCCAAAGGAAAGCCAGACTCTCTTCTTTATCCAGCGTCTAGAGCATGAAGACAGCATCTACCTATTCTCTTTTATTACACAGCTTTATGAGAAATAAAAATCTGAAAAATGTTTCCTGAAGATCTGCATGTTTGTTATGTACCCCCAATTTAGTCCTCCCATGTTAGCCAAACTACATGGAGGCTGCAGTGTTAAATTAATGATTTTCCAGGACTCTAAAATGTGCCATTAATATGCATCTGACTGGCCTCTTCCCTGAGCTGAAGGTGCCTGTCCTGACCCTGTCTGCACCATTCTACACCCAGTTGCATTTTCCAGCCCATGGGCAGCTCCACAATTAAATGCCACATTCACTGAGAGGAAGGTGTGCAGAACATGTTTCAGATCCTTTAAAGGAAAAGCCACAACCTGCAACACAACAAGGAATGGGATGATTTGAGAAATTACAGCACTGTTTTTTTTTAAGCTTTCATAGAATAAACACCGAGAATGGGAGGGAAACTTTGTCCCCCTCTGCTCCTATTCCTGAAGTGAATACATATCTGTGTTTCCAATAAAAAGCCATTTTTACATTAACTGTCTGTAACAGCAGGAGACAGAAAAACTAACACAATCTCCACATCACACACAGGATGATCTTCATATCACGTGGACCTATTCTCAAAACTATTATTTATAAAGATGACTAGGAAAATATACAATACATCTTTTCTGTGTCAACAAAAAGGTAATGTCTGAAGAACTTTCAGATCTTTGGGATCATCTACATTTTAATTTTTTCTTTTTTGGCTATCTGAAGTAAATTTAGCAGCCACGTGGGCCACTGTGTTTAATTAAGCTTTCAAAAGTCCTCTGACAACACCAACAATTGTAGGACACTTCTGCAGCTCAATCATGCAATCACTGTGACAGTTCTATTTACAATTTGTCTTAGAAAGAGTTTCTCTGACATTGTACTTTGACAAAACATCCAAGCTGCCAGTTCACAACCCTTCTCCGTCTTATTTACAAATACAGCTTGTATGTAGGACTCCAGTTTCATGAACATGAGTCTTTGGGTATCGTAGTCTCACAAACATAGGCTTCCTCTGAAAATCCTAGATCTTTATTAGGAAACAATATTCTTCATTCTCTGGATTCTAAAGGTAAATACAATGTTTGCCAGTATATTATTGTTTTCTTTCCTCTTTTTTGTGGTGGTGTTTTTTGTTTCAGCAAGGTGCTATGCTGAAAATTCACTTCAGAGGTCAACAGTTTTTTATTCAGAAGCACACAAATAAAAAGAAATGAAAAATAAGTAGTGATAATGAATACTTTATCATCTCATTTACAATTATACCAGAAAGTATACAAATACATCCTCCAGTTCATTCTGAGATAGGAAATTATTAGAATGTGTACA
>PVKN010021699.1:0-15433 GCA_004027915.1 Capromys pilorides
AAATTCCCTCACACTACCAGGATCCTGAAAGGAAATCAGTTATTTTGGCATTGTACTAAAACATTAACTATTACATAATTAATAATATACTTTCTTAAACAAGGAATAGATATCAAGCACAGTGCTAATAACTATGTACGTTGTCTATATGGTAGGTCCAGTTCTAGTATTCACTTTACAGAGAAGTACACAATGGCCCAGTTGGAATGAGGCCATGGCATACCTCCAGGACAGAGAAACGAGCTCTTCTGACTCTGCCTTTTCAGATAATATACTGTATTTTTCTTGGGCATAGTTGAAATTAGTAGAATAGGACAAGTGTTCTGAGTTTTTTTGTGGAAGTTATAAGTATCAAGTATTCGCTTGCCAGCATCCACTTGATATTCTGCCAAGTACTAGAAAAATTTATGATCTCTCCTTTGTATTGGGGGACATCATTTGGCTAGAAAAGGTATAAAACACAATCATGGAAGAAGCTGCATAGTAGTATGACTCTTAACCCATAGTTGAAGCCAGATTCATTTCTTCTGGGTGTTCTGGGAGACAGAACCTAAGACCACCAGTAATATCCCCTTTCTCCAAGGCAAATAATCTCATTGTGTATGTCTCTTTCACCCTATGAGTTAAGAAGAAGTTTTACTCTATAGGATTTTTTTTTTTTTTCCTGATGAGAATGAGAAAAAGACCTTTGTATTTGGTATAGTTTTTATTAGTATCCCCTCCTAAAAGGAAAATTCAGAACTAGGACATGGGATTGAAGAATCTTTTATCTAACAAAAAGACTTTTAAACATTAAAAGTAAGCTCTAGACCTTGTAGTCTTTTTCCACATATGATATTCCAATTGAAATGAAATGAAAAATTAAGTTCTGCAGTTGTAGTAACCATGTTGTCAGTATGCAGTAACCCAAATGTAGCATCAAGCTATATAGCATTTCCTTCATTGTAGAAAGCTCTGTGGAATGGGCCTCCGTAGTCTTTTGCTGCATTTTGTAACATTTAAAGTAGTTTAGGCAAATAAGTACTGTGCACTGCTGTCCAAAATGCAGAAGGTGAGTGCTTTGTGTTTTGGATGGCTATAAACAGATCAGAATTATAAATAATTAGTTTTGAAACTGTGGTATAATCAGCAGTGGCTTGTATTGCAATAATCTCAAATTAAAAAATAATTACAAATACAGTAACAGTACTATAAGGAAATATTTACAGTTGGAGAGCATTCTTTGGGGCTCTCTCTATTTCTCTCTTTCGTTTTTGGCTTTAATTTGTTTATACCTTTTTTGCCCTTGTGGTGGTGAGTACTGAGTCCAGGGCCTTGTGTTTGTTGGGGAAGTATGTTCTCTGACTGCACTGCATTCCTATCTGATCCTTTTTTTCTTCTTTCTCCTTCCCCTCCTTCTCCTCTTCCCCTTTTCCTTCTTGTTCTTTTTCCTCTTCTTCTTCCTCCTGCTACTGCAGGTGCTACTTGTGCTCCCCATCTCCCCTTGCCTTGTATTTTGAGACAAGATCTCTCCTTGCTGCCCAGTGTGATCTGGAGCTCCTTGGCTCAAATGATCCTCCTGCCTCAGCCTCCCGGGTAGCTGGATTACAGGCACATGCTGCTGTGCCTAGCTTTATTTTTTTTAACATAGAGGAGATGTTTCTATTTGGAGGCCCGCATGTGGAAAAACTTTCACTGGCCTTTTATTTTATAGACGCTAAACATGTATGTAAGACTGGTTAGTGTTTTCTCTTTTGCAGCATTTGATTTTTATCTGTCACAGTTTGAACTTTAACCAATGGTCTGGTAGCTGGAATAGGTTATGCATTTTATGTGGGGGAAAAATGGAATTGCTTTTTCAAGATTGACTAAAATGTTTTAACTCTTCATAGCAACAGAAAAAACAAATTGTCAAAAGCAGGGAAACCAAATTATTATAGTCCTGTGTGTTTAACTTGCTGGTGCTGTTCTAGTGAAGGTTTGAGCCCGCCAGATAAATGTATCATCGGCACCTTTTTCCTATTCTCTTGCTTGATTTCTCAGTTTAATTTTGCTAAAGGACCTAATTCTATGTCAGAAAAATCACAGCCCTTCTGAAAGTGTTAGATCATGGTGTTGCCTTGAGGATGATTAGGAAGTACTATGGGCTATGGGTTAAAAGAAATAAATATACTGTTTGCAAACATTTTACTTCACGTCATCATTAGATGAAACATGTTTTTGAAAGCTTGATTATCCGTAAAATATGTCAGTAATTCTTTATGGTCAAATTCCTTTCTGTTCATGTAGTGTGTATGTTGTACTCAGAATAATAACCTGCTTTGTAGGATTTTGGAATTTGAATAATAATGCTTGAACTGGATAATGAAGTGTTTAAGTTATGGACTTTTTACTTTTAAAACAGCAAATGTTAATTTAAGAATTGCTGGAGGTATAATAGAGAATAAGGTGTAGCTACTTTTTCATTTTTCTTTTGGAGGCTGCTACCTAAGTTCTTAGGTTGGAATGTGTTAAGATACAGTAACTAGAACATTACAACTTTTCTAGCCAACTGGGGCTTTTAATTTCAAACGTAGGCCATAGCATGACTAACATCATAGTTCCATATTCATTGTGAAGAAAGAAGTTTTAATGAGAAAGATTATGCTTTGGTGTTGTTTTTTGTTGTTATATCAAATTGCTAAAATAATGTAGCAAGCATTAGCATCATTATTGTCTATAATAGTGATAAGATAATATTGCCCTGAGAGAAGTCAAGGCTGTCCCCTGAACTCTGAGATTATGTGTATTTGATGCCATTGTCGTCTGTATCTGGCACTCTATTTGTCCTTGCCCTGATCTTTAGGGGGAGGGACAAGCCCCTTAGGAGCGGCCCTTAATTAAAGTTTAAAAAAAAATAATATGTTGAAATATGTTTAATATCTTATGTATAAATGCAGGTATACTTAATGTGCTTGAGTATGTGTCTGTGTACTTATGTCTGCATACGTACAATTAATTATATTTATTTATTTTTATGTATTTAGTACAGGATCTACAGGGTCTCACCATATAGATTGGAATTGTAGTGATTCTGTTTTCAGCCTCCCCGAGCGTTGGTATTACAAGTGCATGCCACTATGTCCAGTCTTAATCACGTTTCAGGGAACCCTGGGAGCAGAGCTGGCATAGCACATTGGGGATTGAACCCAGGCTGCTGTGCTGTGCTTAAGGAGGTGCTTTCAGTCCGCTGAGCTGTCTAGCCAGCCCACAATTAATTATATTTAATGTAGTCATATTTAGTAGCACTACAAGTAGAGAAAACAGAAAAAAAAAGCAAAAGCCTGTCACACTATTGGAGCTGATAGTATTTTTGCATCTTTCTATGTAGCTTTTATTCTTTCTTTCTTTCTTTCTTTGGCGGTACTGGGAACTGAACTCAGGACCCTGTGCTTGCCAGACAAGCGCTTATTCTACTGAGCTATTTCCCCAGCCCTTATTCCTTTTTTTAATGATATATTTAATACAGGGTCTCAATGTGCAGCTCAGACTCTAGTGATCCTCTTTTGTTTTTTTTTTTTTTTCTTCCCCAAATAATTCTTATTCATTTTAAAGAGAAAAAAAGATAAAATAGCAATGAAACAATTTCAAATAATCCTCCTGTTTTTAGCCTCCTAAGCGCTGGGATCACAGGTGTGTGCAACCACCCCCAGTCTTGGTGGCCAGCTTGGCATGTGGTGCTGGGATCAAACCTCAGTCCCTGCACTTGCCTAAGCAGGCACTTAGGCTGCTGAGCTATCTCGCCAGCTCTATAGCTTTTTTTTTTTTTTTTTTTTCTGCAGGACCAGGGTTCAAACTCATGACCTCGCACTTGCCAGGTGGGCACTTGTGGCACAGAGCTATCTCCCTGGCCCCCTAGCTCTATAGCTCTTATTTCTAATGGGTATATATGTGATTCTGAGCACTTTTTCCCATCCTTTCTCCCTCTGTTATTTAACACGATAGCAGTAGATATCTGTAAAGCATGTAGTAAGTTGATTATGCAACCTTTAATTAACAGTGCTTCCTTTTTTTGTTGGACTGACTTATTGGACTGATTCTAGTATGCAGAGGTTTTTTTTTTTTAGATGTTATTTTGTATCTTTTTGAAGATTTAAGAACCAACATTTTATGTAAGGAATGTAGCCCATATTTATGAAATCATGTGATAGAAGCGGATATGTACTTTCTTTTTTTATTTTTTTAATGGCCTGCTCAGTGCATCCGGGGGGTGGGGCTGGTGTGGTCTGTGGTGCTGGGGATTGAACTGAGGTCCCTGCGTGCTTGCCTAAGCTTGCCTAAGCAGATGATTTAGACCACTGAGCTATCTTGCCAGCCCAGATGTGTATTTTCTGTGAATTTTCAATTGTTAGGAAGAAAAAGGTCTAGCAAAGATCATAGCGGAAGTTACTTGCCTTTGTTAGAAGGCTCCAGAATGTTTGTTTCTTTCTTGTTTTGCTATCATGTTTGAGCTATCTAACTACAGCTATTTTTTGTCTTCATCCTTCTATAAACTTATCTCACTTACCAGTACACTTACCTGGCTTATACTCACCTCAACTTTACTTGGCTTTTGATTTTAAATTTGTCATTTTTCTCTTCAAGTGAATGCCCTTATTTACTTTTGTGATGTTTTCTCTTGCTTGCACCTCACCCCCACTCCCAGAATTGTTGTTCTAATTCCCATTTCTTTTGACTCAGTTCTTTTTGCCTGTCTTCAGCTAATCGCATCAAGTGGGTCCATGTCCTTCTTTGGGTGGGTTGGCTTTCACTTTACATTTTTCTATTTGGCTTTACTTTCTGCCAGTCACATGAACAATTTGGCATCTTTGCATCATCTTTTATAAACAACCTAATTTTCTTCGTCTGCAACATAGGTGCAGAAGTACCTAATTTTCTTAATTGTTTTGGGGGCTGGAGAAGATGACATATGCAAAGCATGTAGCACAGTATAAAACAGTGTCCCTTAAGTGCTAGTAGCAGCAGGGTAAAAGTCATGATGCAGAATTCTCTTATACAGTGGAAATATTTCAGAAAAACGCTGCATGATACTGGCTTGAATTGGACAGATCATAAAAGACTTTGTGAATCCTGAAAAGGTTGTAAGTTACTCTTTGTTTTTTTGCAGTACTGGGAATTCAACTCAAGACCTTGCCCTTGCCAGAACTTATTCTATATAAACAGTAGAAGCCATTGAAAAATTTCTTCAGAGTAACTGAATTTAATAAGTAAAATTTTGTGCATCTTGTACTCTGAATAAGTACTATGAAGACAACAATATGCAATGTATTAATTATTGTAACATTCCTACTAACCTGTTTTGAAATTGTCTCACTGCTATTTCTTATTGAAATCAATAAAAATATATAAATTGAAATTTCAAAAGTAATTGAGAGAAGATGCTGGCATTTTCTATTTGTGAGGCATCAGGTTGACTTGTTTTGCTCATTTTGCTGATGCATGTAGTATTCATTATACCTAGTTAACATTAGAAATATGAGTGGGAGAAAAGGAGTGAATGTATGCTAGTGTAATGTAGATCTTGAAATTTCTGTTCATTTTTAATTGTGTATTACCTAGATAACTGATTATTTTACTTATTTTAGATATACAATTTAAATATAGGTTATGCTTTTTAATAATATTTCCTTTAGAAAAAAGTAGCCTGCATCTCCTTCATGGTAGTTGACCACAAAATACTCTTCTGGATGTAAGCTTTGGCCTAAACCGTGAGCGAGAATAGCTAGTTAGTTGTCTTCTAGTTTGCATACCATAGGTTGCTTTAGAATCACACCCTTTTTCTATTCTTTTTAAAAAATAATTTCGTATTTATTTACATTCAAAAATGTATTAAGTAGGGCTGGAGAGAAAGCTTGACAGTCTAAGCACCTGCCTGGCAAGCACAAGAACCTGGGTTTGATCCCTAGTACCGCATGCCATGCCAGCCCCAGAACCTTGGGTACACTATACCAGCCACCAAAACTGGGTATGGTGGCACATGCCTGTAATTTCAGTACTAGGGCATTGAAACAGGAGGACCACTATAAGTCTGAGCTGTGCAGTGAGACCCTGTACTGAATAAATAGAAGACTATATATATATATATCTCTATCTATATATTTTTAATATAGAGCTGGCAAGATAGCTCAGCAGACTACACACCTGCTTTGGCAAGTACAAGGACAAGGGTTTGATCCTGGTCTGCATGCTGCCCTGGCCCTGACCCCAGGGCACACAGAGTCCATGAAGGAGTCTGGGAGTGGTGGCTCACTCCTGTAATCCCAGCACTGGGGAGGCTGAAAACAGGAGGATCACTAGAAGTCCGACTGCATGGTGAGACCCTGTACCAGATGCATAAAATGAAAAAATAAACAAATGTTTCAAGTATATTAACTCTTTAAAAAAAACACTTTAGGTAATCTGTATGGCATATATACAAGTTGAAAATAAAAGTGCTGAGTTGAAACTAGGCATGATGGCACGTGCCTATAATCCCAGTGCTAGGGAGGCTGAGACAGGAAGATCACTACGTGTCTAAGCTGCCTGTACCAAATAAGTTAGAGATTAAAAATAAAATAAAAAGAATGCTGAGTTGATTGTTAATAAGGACTTATTCCTTAGTTGTATAAATTCTTGCTTTTAAAATATAAAGCAGTATTCTGTTCTGCTTTTTTTAATGAAAGGAAGCCTTTTTTAATATTCAGTTTTAGAGGAAGTAACATCCTTGATGAAAAAAAGTGTTAAGAATTTTTATTTCGTTGGGCTTTGACGGAAATATTTTAAAGTTTATACAAATGAACTTGTTTTATCTTTGTGATTCTGAGATGATCAAAATCACACGTGGCTCTGAAAATCTGATTACTTTTTAGAGATTTTTAAATTCATTGTACCTGCTTTACTCAGTTGGTTTACAGTTACTCTTTGAAAAGCAAAACACCAGTGACCTAACTTTTATAAGTATCTGAGTCTTATTTTGGCCTCCTTTTCTTTGCTTTGTGGCACCCAAAGGTTGAAAGCAGGTGGCACAAAGCAGGTAGCAAATGATTCAATATATAGTCTTTTTGCCTTTGCTTTATATGCTTTTTGAAAGATGTGGCCATTCTATGTGCAGGACGTTATAATGGGATATTGTCATTTTGCTGATCAAAAGCCTGTGCATAAACTAGGCTTTTCTTTTATAAAAAGAAATTTTACACTTGTAAAGTTTTAACCCCATTTTAATTTTGAGATCTAGGTGAAACATAATCCCTGCAGTGCTCTTTCACTCTTGCAATATAATTTTTTCATGTGATACATGATTTAGTTTGAAACAAATTAGTAACAGCATGGTTAGAGGAAGCAATTTAATAAACAGGATTTTAGAGAAACCTAATCAGAATTGGAAAATGATAATAGTGAACCAGTTGCATTACATGGAATTGTTAGATTAAATGTAGCTTTTAGATATATTTGGGCAAATCTATGATATTGTCGTTAACAGTGGGTGAAGCAAGGTGTATGGTATGTGTCTATAATCTTCTGGAGAGCTGAGGTGTGAGAGTTGCAAGTTCAAACTCAGCCTGAACAGTTTAGCAGTTGAGACCCTGTCTCAAAAAGGGATCTAGGGGTAGAGCACAGCCCAGTGTAAAGGTCAAGTTCAGTCCCCAGTAGGAGGGAGGGAGAGAAGGGGGGGTAAGACCTAGAGACCAAGACCCTCCACCTTGAATTTGTCAGTTCACTCAGAAATGGTTCAAAAATAGTGTTTTTCAGATGACTTGGGCTGAGGTGTGATATGGTATCCTGAATTAGTGTCAGTATGCTGGGTGAAGCCAGCTGTTGGAAGATGAGTAGTTTATTATATAATCAGGCAACATGACAAGACCAAAGAGACAGAGCCTTAAACTTAAGGACTGAAGTAGTCATCCAGGAGACTAGTAAGGCCAAGGAATAGGATTGCAGGATACAGTACAAATTGGCAGGTGGTAAAAGGCTCTGATATGTAAACCCTTTGCTTCTGTGAAGTATAGACAATGAAAACTAAACAACTACCTATTTTATTGATTTTATGTTTTTACAACTACCTGTTTTAAATCATCACTGCACTGTTATATAGATAACTGTTATATAGATACACTTAGTTTTGACTACTTGTTTTCAATTTTATATTTGCTTTCCTATATTAGTACCATTGCTAATATTTGTGTTTTTATTTTTGTTTATTTGAATTTAGGTTGGCCTCTCAAGAACATTTTAATTGTCATTCAAATGACGCGGGTCATTCCAGCACTCTGGAGGCTGAGGCAGGAAGATCCTTGTGAGTTTGAGGCCATCCTGAGCTATAAGTGAGTTCAACGTGAGCCTGAACTGCATAGAGAAACTACTGTCTTAAAAGACAAAATTAAGTAGCCCCCCTCCCCAAACTACCATATAGATATGTAAGGTGCTAGGTTCTGGGCATGAAAAGGAGTAACTGCCACTTACTGCAGCCCTTCCTATTTTCTGGCCCATCCTGTTTTTCTTGAGACAGTGTCTTGCTGGACTAGAACTCACATGTAGCCCAGTATGACCATGGACTTGTCTCTTGTCTCAGCCTAGAGTGCTGAGATTGTAGGTGGATAGCAGGACACAAGACCTTATCCTCTTTTCTAAAGGAGGGCCTGAGATCTATAGAGGTTGAGAACATTGCTTTCCTCAGGTCCTCATGGCAGAACCAAAATTAGGTCCCTGCTCCCTTTGTCTCCGCTGCAAAGTGAAGGCTGATTCCTTTGCTTTGTATACTGTCTTGTTTAATTCACTCTGCAGTGCAGCAGACAACCAAACAGAAAATCACAAAGTTCCTAACATTATAATTGATGTTTCTTTTTAGGTTCGTGTTTTTTTTTAATGGCCACTCAGCTTGTCCTGGGGGTGGGGCTGGTGCAGCACGTGGTGCACGGTCCCTGCAGTTGCCTAAGCTTGCCTAAGCAGGTGCTTTAGACCACTGAGCCATCTTGCTGGCCCTAAGGGCTCTGTTTGTGTTAAGGCTTTTGGATAGTGAAAATACTAGAATACCAATACCAGTATTTTGAGCAGCAGGTCTTATCTGAAGGAGGTTAGGAGCAAAACTTGCTTGGATGTGGGAGCAAGGACCAGCTGTGTAAAATACATATATTAACTTGTGGATTAGTTTTTTTAGGCCACATAACAAATTTAGTGATTTAAGAGAGCATATTTTACTATCTCAGTGTGTGTGTGTGTGTGTGTGTGTGCGCAAGGACTCTGGGCAGAGCTCAGCTGCCCTCTACCTAGGGCTGTGCAGGCTATATCATCTTCTCATTGATAGGAATGGCAAGGAAAGGCCTTCCTGTAGCCCATGGGCATGGGATTCTGAGTAGCTTTTCTCTTAGGTGTCCCAGCGGAGGGAGAGACTTTGTCAAGCTCTATTTTCTTTTTCGATTTCAGTTCTACTTTTTTTTCTTTTATTAGCACATGTTTGCAGTATATGATGATTACATTTCTCGTGAAGAGTTGGTACATGGAAAAATCACATCTTTTTTTCATTCCTTTCCCTTATTCTCCCTCCTCACTCCTCTGTTTCTTAGTCTTCTTTCCTTTTGAAAATAGAATGTGTGCAAAAATAGGCAAACACTCCTTATTTCCTATTATCTATCTCTTGCTTTGCTCATAACTTATATTTTGAGTTTCTCACATAAGAGAAACCATGCCTGTTACAAAAGTGACTGTTTCCCTCCTTTTCCAAATAGAACATGATAATCCTGAATGTACCTTTCCAGATGTGCTTTCATAATGATCTTCTGGCCTGTTTGTGCAGCTTGCTTTCTTTTCCCTCCCTCCCTCCCTCCCTCCCGTCCTCCCTCCCTTCCTTCCTTCCTTAATTTAATATATTTGGTACAGAGTCTTGCTAAATGTAAGCTTAGACTTCTAGTGATTGTCCTGTTTTTAGCCTCCCCAGTGCTGGGTTATAGCTGTATGCCACCATGCCTAGTCTCCGTGGCTGGCTCAGCAAGCCGTAGGGCGGGGCCCGCTCGGCATGTGGTGTGAGAAGTGAACCCTGGTCCCTGCACTTGCCTAAGCAGGTGCTTAGTCCACTGAGCTGTCTTGCCAACCCAGCATTCATTTTTTTTTTTAAGTTTTTTTATTTTACTTTATTTTATTTTTTAAACCTCATTTATTTATTTATTTGTGTTCTGGCTGGCTCAGCCTGCCCTGGGGGTGGGGCTGGCGCAGCATGTGGTGCCGGGGATCAAACCACAGTTCCTGTGGCTGCCTAAGCTTGCCTAAGCAGGCGCTTTAGACCACTGAGCCATCTCGCCGGCCCCATTTTTTTATTCTGTATTCTATAAAATTTTTATTAGTACACGTGTAGTACATAATGATTGCTTTCATTAGTGGGGTCTTGATAGATAAGCATAATACATTTTAATTTTCTTTTGCTTTCTCCTCCCCTGTATCTCATAGTATATACTTTTACCTTTCGGAATTACTGCTCTCACTGATTTTTGGACATACTGTAGCTTTTTGTACTTGATAGGCATTTGACATTCTGAACTCTGTTCTGAACAGTCATTGTGTGTGGCTCTGGAAGTGACTCTAGACACAAATAATTCAAAGCTCTTTTAAACTTTACCTTATCAATGCCTTAGGGCATCCCTGTGAACCAAGTAAATAGTGACAACTGCTCGTTACTCAGAAGGGGGTTGATGAGTAGTAGAGAGATTGGGGAGGTCCTGCACTCCAGCCCAAACACAGGGGTGTGCATGCTGGCCAGACTGTTCCCTAACAATGGGGCATTGCCATGTTTGCCGATAGTGTAGGAGTAGTAGTGTGGTGGTGAGGTGGAGTGGATGTGCCAATTAATTCTCTTTATTAAGCCAGCAAATAAAACACCTTTTACAAGATAATAGAGTGAATTTATAATGTGTTATCTTTCCTTTTAAAGGATGTGAATGTACTTAGGAGTCAAAATTCAGGTGCTGAAAGGAAAATAAGATACATCTGGGCTCCAGAGGAAGCCTCTTTTCAATTCAAAATGACCCATTTAAAAGAGGCCCTATTTGGAATTAGATCCAGGGGACTGTTTTAAATCAGTCCCCCTTCTATATTCTTGAAGTTATTTTGTGCCTTTGAAATAAATCAACTTATGGTCAGCCCTGCCTTTTGTGGAATGCTGAAGATATGAAATAGTGCAGCTCAGAACTTGAGGAGCAAGCTGGGGACTCCCTGATATTTAGAGACTACTGAAGAGTTGGGTATTCTTTTTGAGGAGGCAAATTAATGGAAAAGAAAAGTAGAATTTTGGCCAATTTGCTGCTTACCTGGGTATATTTGAAATAGGATTATATAGGCAATGTACTCTCATTTTTGGGAGACTCCTAAGTACTCATTAACTTAAAAAAAAAAAAAAGTCCCCTTTTCTCTTTTGTTCTGGAGTACTCAGCACTATTTTACACAAAATCTTTCATGTCCTAATATCTGTTCATTGATTTTGAGGACAGGTTTTAAGGTTAAGACTCATTAATTAATTACATAGTAAGCAAAATATTAAATCAGCATATATGTAACAGTAATAGATTTTCACATATTTTTGAAAGGTGAATGCATACTTTGCATGTTTTATATGTGCTTTAAATGTAAATATTTTGATGTCTTGGTCATAATTTCTTAAATTTTGTGGTTCCCTGTTTTTTACTGGAAAATGTAAGAAAGGTTGTAGGAAATCAGAGTGGTGGGCAGTAGACAAGTGATTCACAATCTGAGACATTGCTGTGCTTTATTTTGATGTGGCTGGAGCAAGGCATATATGCTATAAAATAGATCAAAGCTTAACTGTACTCTTCAATCTGCACTTTTACATCTAGGTATTATTTTAAGACAGTAAAAATTCTGACTCCCGTAACTCTAGATTTGATACTAATTTTTGGGAGGAGGATGTTGATCTGAGTGTAAGGATCATGAAACCCTTAGAACTTTTGGGTTGAAGAGTGTAATACGACTTCTTTGGTTTTCTCCTTTATCCTTTTCTCCCCTCACCCATTTTTTAAAATAGCAATGCTTTTCATACTGTCAAAATTTCATGTTGTGACACCCTACTCAGAAGTTATGACAGCAGGGTAATGATAGTAACTGCCTCCTGAGAATCAATCAGGCAATTAATTTTGTAAATGAAATGCTGATTATACAAAGCTTCACATGAGAGGCCCAGTGATTAAAATCAATTTAACAAATTGTTTCAGGTGGGACTTGATTAATAATTTGCCATAAATGCTAAGGATATATGACCAGCATACTTTGGTGTAGTTACTATCCAGGTATGTCTAAAAATCTGAAAATAAAAGCTGTATGTTCTTAGCTACATAAAAGAGGTGGAGCTTTATGTTCTTCGTAGTTTGTCCAGATCTAGTCAACAATGAAATGGAGTGCATTATTATGTTTTTATATCATCCTAATCCACATTTGCCTGTGTTCTACTTAAAAAATAGTTAATCAGACAAGATTCAGTTTCACTAACTTAAACAGGTCTTTTTTCTATATAGCGTGTTTTAGACTTTTCTTGTAATTATGTTATGAATCTTAAAGGAGTAGCATGTGCTTTTCAGACATATTTCCATTCTTAATTATGGTAACACCAACTAACGTAGCTTGGGAAATGTTTTAAGAATACTAGAAAGAGTGTCATTATAGCATGGAAATAAAAGTGTCTATGTTTGGAGCATTATAATTTGAATCCAGGAGAAGTCAAATTTAGGTGAGAAGACACAGCTGAATGTCTTTCTAGCATTCATACACTAAACATTTATTAACTGCTGTCACAAGCGACACTCCACATCAGGTTTCATAATTGTTATTATTTATGATTGACACCTTGAGGAAGCTGGTACAATATTGCTTGAAAGAAGATGACATGGAGAAGGTAAGGCTGTAGACACACTTGGGTTTCTTTTTTAGTTTTATAAAAGAAGTAATAGCAATACTACTGTGTTAAAAGTTGGGTTATTAGGAGAATTAGGATGGAAAACAAATACTTCTGCTCTGAAGAAGCTGATTGATGAAACAGATAAGCTGAAGAGTTGTAGTTCGATGTGGTAAATATTGAATATCTGTCAAATAAGAGTTGTGGCAAATGGTGGGAATCCTGAAGGTAGAGTATTTTATGCAGTGTATTTTATAGGGCTTGGAAGAGCTTTTGAGGCTTACAGAGTAGCCAGAAGTATGCTGGGTATGAGCATGGTATTCTAGACTGAAGTTGAAGTTGGGTCTTAAGGCATGAGCTTGGAAGTGTGCAATTGGGCTGGGCTAAGAACACAAAGGTGGGGCCTGTGAGGGACTGAAGTTTGATCTCTGGCACTACATGCTGTGGCAGCCCTGCCCCCAGGGTGGGCTCAGCCAGCCACACACACACACAAACACACACATGCACACACGCACACACCCGTGTACACACACACACACACACACAAGTAAAGTAAAATAAATTTCTAAAAACAAAAAAAGACCACAGACTTGGCAGATGTATCACCTTGATATGAGCCTGGCTTGAGCTTTTTTTTTACACATGGGTTTTGACTTCTTCAAGGCAGTCCATCAATAAGGTTTCTGGTTGAAAAATGAGGCAGAAAGGGAAAATACCTTTTTTTTTTTTTTTTTTTTTTTTTTTTGTGGTACCAGGAATTGCCAGGCAAGCACTTGTTCTACTGAGCTATCTCCCCGGCCCCAGAAAAAATATCTTTGAGCAGTCCATATTCTCTTTAATACCATGACATTTGGAAGATCTAGCAGAGAGAAGGGACAATTCTAAAATCATAGAATGTTAGCACTTAGAGGAAATTCTCAGTTTCATTCCTCTCCTTTCCCCCATTTCTTCACCTTATATCTGAGAAGTCTGGAGATTCAGAGGCATGAAACTGGACAGCACACTTCATAGAGCACCTGCTCCTTCCAGGCATTACACTGCTTCATACTGCTTTGTACTAAGAACCTCACTAGAAATAGGCACTATTATGGTCACTTTTCCACCCAGCAAGCTGAAATGAAGTTGTGGGATCTGCCCGAGAGCATGTAAAAAATGGCAAACTAGGATGTAGACCAGTGTCCTTGACTAGGCCAAGTTCCTCATGAAATCTACTATCCCATTTTGGAAATTCTTCTCATTAGAGTCATAGACTTAGGGTGTAATCCCCCTCCACACACCCCGCTTTTTTGGATGCTGGGCCTTTTGCATGTAGGGTAAAAACTCTACCTTCATGTTGGTTCAACATGAAGAACAACAACATTCCCAGCCCTACAGCCTCCTTTTGATTAGCTCAGATTTCTTTCTATCATAGCAGGTACCTAGACTTAGTTTGTTTGTTTATTTCTTTATTTATTTATTTTGGGACTGGGGTTCGAACTCACGACCTTGCATTTGCCAGGCAGACACTTGTGCCATAGAGCTGTCTCCCCAACCCCTGTTCATTAGTTTAATGCTTCTGAACTAATCTCAGAATCCTCTTATATTTTAGGACATTCTGTCAACTATGATCATGGGATAGTTTGTACTGAATTTTTAAAATCCCAGATGTGTTTCTTTGTAGCTACTTTCCTTTTTTTTTAAATCGGGGTACCTGCCAGACTGCCCCTTGCCCTAAGAGGTCTGGTCATGTCTAATCATTTTGGTATAGAAGAGAGGGAACCAGGCTCACATGGGGAAAGTGCCCATTGTAGAAGCATTTGTGGAGCTTTTTTTAAAAAAAAAATTAGGAAGTTATGGGTTAAGAGCGGGTCTATTTCATACTTCTGAGGGCAAATTTGAGATTTTTTTAAAATAAAAAGTATTGTATAATCCTGTAAACCAAAAGATTTATGTGTTGACTATAATAACCTGAAAAAATGATGTGTAGGAATAAGTATATACTTGGGTTTTTCTTAGCCCCTAAATCATTTTCAATTGCTTATATTTGAAAATATATATATTTAATACACATTTTTATCAATTTCAGTACTTTTAGGTGAAGGGCCCTTGAGCCTTATGATACACATCTGTTATTTTCCTGAATATACTCTCTTGCATATTTTGGCTTTGTTACTTCTTTACCCTTGTTTTTCTCCCCTCCTTTTAGTCCCTTAGGTTTAATCTGCAAGAATCCCCAGGGACTGCTCAGTTTTGGCTTTCAATTCTGAGGAGCTGGGTGACCCCCTTGTTTAAGCAAAGTATAGTAGTGCTCATTTTGATTGTTAGTTATTCTTTGTCTCTTTCATTTTACCAGTTTTCTTATTAGTTTCTAGTTTTGAAATAATTGTAAATTTACAGGAAAGTTGTGTGAGTAGTGGTCATTATCTTTTATTCCTTTTAACATTTTACTACATTTACTTTATAATTCTATACATCGTTCTGTTCATCCATAATATATTTTCTCAAAATCTTTGAAGATAAATTGTATATCCAGTGTTTTTTTATTCCTTCTTTAGAGTGTAATTCTTA
>PVKN010021700.1:0-15542 GCA_004027915.1 Capromys pilorides
GACTTGAAATTTGTTACCCTCTCCTCTTGCCTATTTGTCCTTTCTGGTATAGGAAGGTCTAGCTCATACCTGTCCATACCATTATATTTGAAAACATGTGACTTGTTTTGATTTCACAGGCTCATGCTGGCAGAGAAGGGGTTGCTTCAGGATGAACCATGCTTCAGTTCACCCACATCCAACTTCGATGGGACTCTGGGCATTAGGCTTTCGAGTTGATACTGGAACACCACTTACAAATTACTTGGATGGAACACATGTATTTTACATGAAAGGACATATATTTGGAAAAAATGCTATGGTGTTAATGTGTCCCCAAAGACAATGAGTTGGAAACCTAATACAACTGTACTCCAGGGTAGGGCTTTTAAGAAGCCCCTCCTACTCTTACCCTTTCTTCAACAGTGCAGAAACAGCAGCAATAGTGAATGAGATCTTCAAGGGAAAGGCGAATCCCAGTGGCAGCTTGGGTCACTCCTTGGATATCAACTCTGCTTTCACTACCAACTTGCAGAATTTAGGGTTCTATTTTGTACTAGGGAATTGAACCCAGGACCTCACTCATAACAGTAAGTACTCTACAACTGAGCCGAATCGCTAACCCTCAGGCTTTTTATCAAAGACTATACAGGCTGGGTGAGATGAGGTATGCCTATAATTCCAACACTGGGGAAAGTTGATGCAGGAGGACTGCTGTGAGTTCTAGGCCAGTCTAGGCTGTATAAGCAAGTTCACCAGCCTGCACTATCCAACATGAGAAAAAGAAGGTTACAGAGATTTTCTCAGAATTTTCTCCCCTCCACCTGACACCTGGAGCTGCCTTACATCATCCTGTGACTTACTCAGCAAGCACAGGAAATCCCACTGTAGTCTCACGGGCAAAGAGGAATTTTTTTAAAGTTCCCCTAAAATATTCATCATTCGCCACTAAAAAATCCACTATTTCTCCTCTTTAAATAATGAAAAACAGAGGCCAGTTAGATAGCTCAGCGGTCTAAAGTGCATGCTTAGGCAAGCTTAGGCAACCACAGGGACCGAGGCTCGATTCCTGGCACCACATGCTACGCCAGCCCCACCCCCAGGGTAGGCTGAGCCAGCTATAACATACATACATACATACATACATACATACATACATACATAAGAGGGTTTAAAAAAAAAAAATGAAAAACACCTTTCGCTCAATACCAAGATGAACTTTCTACTGCAAGTAGTAAAAAGCATCCTTACTGTTTTGCAAACTATTAAGAAAATATATTCCTGAATTATCTTCATCAAGACCCTATGAACCTATCTGGCTTCCTAAACAAATGTGTGCATAAACGTGTCTACTTGGATGCTTGGGATAAAGCAAAACATGAGCTTCAAAGGACCAGACTGGGACCTGGCATCTCAGATGATACACAGTGGCATTTATGTTCAGGGACTGTCAAAACGCCTCAGAGTCACCAGCAGTAAAGGCTGGAGGTTTCCACCAATGCCCACATGGATGGCTCACCCTCCCGTCTCTACCCAGTGTCCAGAGCCAAGTACAACAGTGACTTGCAGTCTTACCTGAGACATCCAGCTTTTGCGTGTGAACCAGTCCCAAGACCTGCACTTGGCCAGATGCGCTCTTTTTACAAACGCTGGCTCTTTCGGAGCAGTCGAGGGGCCCTTTGTATATTTGCTGACACAGATTTATGAAATATCTGTAGAAAAACACACAGGGAGGCAAGAGAAACATAAGTCTCGTCCGTGGCCTGACACTTCTAGGACAGCCAAGTGTTCACTCCATGGCCAAGCACAGCCCTGGAGCAGCGAGAGGAGGGAAGGCCACATGGTATTCAGCACTGAGGAAGGGAGCCACCTCAGAGGAACACTGGCTGAACTCCACCCCCCACACAAGCCCTGTGCAGTAGTTCAGGGAAGGAAGGCTGTAGAGTGGGGAACAGCAGCTCACATCCTGGCAAGGTGCTTACTGTACCTAAGTCTTCCTCTCTACACATCTGCTCTGGAGAGAGGCCCTGGGAGCTCAGGGCACCTGACAATGTAGGTACTCTACACATGGAGCACTAGGACAACTGAGGCAGCACAGGCCAGTAAATGCAACTAAAACGCTTTTGCCAAAGATCTGACAAAGTCCTCACACAGCCCAGAGATGGGAGGAAGGCAGAAACCAAGCCTTGCCTCCTCCAGCCAGGCCAGCTTCTTGGGGTTCTGAAGGTTACACCTGCTCACCAGAGCTCTTGCACCCATCCTGACTTGTGAGTGACCCTGAGTAACAAGTGAGCTGATTCCCAGGAGCACAATGAGACTCAGGACCTCTCCAAGCCCCACATGCACTTTGAATCCCCATCTTTGCCCACTAGAGCAAACCATGATGAGTCAAGTACTGCCAAAGAACCTCAGTTCCTGCCTGCCTCAGAAAGTGCAGCATGTCTGGCCAGCAAGCAGGGTACTCACGAGGCTCCTTCGTGCACAAAGAACCAAGACCCAGTGAGAGAGGACAGCAGCCGCAAGTCATAGGTTTTGTGGTTCTGGATGAATTTGCACTCCATCTTCTTCGGGGGGCAGACGACTTTTGTTCTCCATTCAAATGCCACTTCACACCCATGAACTTCACTGAAGACCTCTGGTCTCCCAATATCCTCATCTTCATCACACTTAAATGTGATAGCAGATGTCCGATGGCTGTTGCCTGGGGCACATCAGGTGTGGAAAAATGAGAGCCAGCCTGTGCCTGGCACCCACCTCATCTCTGTCCATCCATCCATGTCCCCCCTACCACCACCACAGCTGGTGCTCCTGACTGCCAAGCATTGCCCCAGCTCAGGTCAATCTGTTCCACTGAGGCAGGGTCTTTGTCCTACACAGATCTAATCCCCACAGGCCCCACAGCAGGAGCAGTACTCACAGAGCAGTACTTAGCATCTAATTATATGCCATAATGATAACACAATTAACAATAACTAGCTAAACACTTCAGTGTCATCTGATGGGCTAGGAATAACATCCTCTTAAAACAAGCCTTTAAACTACAGTCTTTCGTAAACTTAACATCTGAGTTTTTAATGTGTCTCATTTTGTTCCTCATCATTTTATGAGAATGAGGATTTTTCATGTATTGTCCTGTCTTGCTCTCCCGGGGAACCTGCATATTAGGATGAGCTTCTCCTTCAAGCACTCTCTAAGCATGACAGGGTCCAGGTGCTGAGTCTGGCTGGCCAGGAAAGCCCCAGGCGCTCCACACACATCACCCCATGCTTGCCTCCAGGAAGAAAATCAGTGAGTGAACCTTCGCTTTTCCTGTATACTTCCCCAGCCACTACGACAGGCAGCATTTCTGCAGAGGCAAAAACCTGAACCACCAGGGCTGAAAGCTGGTATGTGGTAATAACTCTACCTAGCGGCCACCGAGAGCTCTATCTCAATACAGCTCTTCTTCAGTCTGCAAATAAAACCAACTGATGACACCAGGGGACAAAGAGTTATGCAGCACACTCACTGCCTTAGTAACTCGATGTCCCTACTAGTCTCAGGCTCAAGGGCTATACGAAGCCACAGGGTACCCAACTCACTCTGCCGGCAGAAGCCCCACTCATGGTCTCTGTCATAGTTCGCGGTCTTGCTGCACCAAAGCCTCGTCCTATCCTCCAGGACACAATCATTGTAGCTCTTTCCGTTGAGTATGAAGGGGAAGACACAGGGGTCTCCTGCTTCTGTTTCTGTAATGCAAGAAGAACACATGCATGGTCCAGCTTCAGTAACCACACCAGCTGTGCCTCACTAGGACACCAGCAAGGGGCCTCGAAGGAAGCTGTCCACTGCAGGTTACCCGCGTTGCAGCCAGGATTTACCTGCCCATACTCAGCAGAGCACAAAAGACAAAGTGTTCAAGCCTGGGAGAAAGGACAGAATGAGTCACCTTCAAGTGCAAGGTGACCCTCATGGGATTTAAAACTGCATTCATTGGGGATTTTTTTTTTTCTTGCTGCTAAATCTAGAAACTTAAAATGCATGATACCACAAAGACTTACCTGCAGGGCAAACATCACCATTAACATAGCTCAGAATGACTGCTTCATCCTGGTGCCTGTAATCCAGCCGCATAGACGCCAGCCGTCCAAAGGACACCCCTTGGTTGCCCGAGAGCAGACAAACACTGCCATCCTTGCAGCCTTCCTGGTCCAGACCAGCTGCCAGGGTGCACACACCCACAATGTACGTGTGAGCGTCTCGAGTCACCTGCAGACACACTGTAGCTGTGAACAGAGCAGTGGCACCAGCGGCTCCAGAGACATGGTGCTGCGGTCTGTCGATAGAGGGCCTCCTGCCTTCTCCCCTGGCAAAACTTCTGGAGAGCAACCACCCTGCTGCCTCTGGGCACCTCCCTCGGGCCACTAGGTGTCCCGATTCTCTCCCTGCCAGCTTCCTTCCTCCCTCTTCTTGCCTATCCTCGCTGCAGCCTGCCTTTCCTCACGTAGGCAATTTGGTACTGTGATCATGAAGTCAATGAGCTGAGCAGCCGTGTTCTTGCTCTCCACACCCACTCTGCCTTTCCCTGGCATGATCATATCTGCAGCACCCCAAATTGCTGGCCGCTGAGCACAGAATTCTGAGCTTCCCACGGCCAAATGCTGGAGCCCTGTGGGGCCTGGTCCACGCATCCGATGACTTGGCAGCATTTAGTACTGCCAGGCTTAGAAGGCCAGGACTTTGGCCACCAGTGAGCCTAACACCTCAGGAACAAGGCCAACAGTCCACACGCTAGGGGCCACAACACTGAGTCAACCACTGGGTGCATCTCCCAGCTCCCTCCCCCTTCCAGCATCTCCATGGCTAATAGCTACCATATCTTAAAGCCAGGCTGGAGACCAGGAGGGATTTCCTGGAGCCTGCTGCTGACCAATACAGATCTGGCCCTACCCTGTGCATGCATGCCTCATTATGTATGTGCCTAAGCTGTCCTGCTGCTCTCTGTCTGAAGCAGAATCTTGCTGCCTGCCCCATCGAGTCATTTGATCCTCACAAAGCCCTAACGACAGAAGCTGTGATGTAACCCATGGTATTACTGGTAGTACAGAATCAGAAACCTTCTTTTACACTAATCCTGGATGCCTGATATGAGAACCACCCCTGTAGCTGCTACCCAGATGACCACCCAACCTCAGAACATCTCAGAGAGCACCAGCAAATGTGCTGTCACCCCTTGGGGGATGGGAGGTCATTACCTTGAAGGTACTCTTGGAAAGGCTGGTCAGGTTGAAGCTGTAGAGCAGCTGCTCGTCCGTCAGGGCACAGCCCTCCACCTTCACCTCATCAGGACAGACAATTGGGGTCTGCCACTCAAACACAAAGTCACACTCACTGGTCCTTAGCAGCTTCGGAGTTCCCTGGGGTTGCAAGGAGCAAGGGTCATACAACCCCAACCCCAACCCGAGCCTAGCCCAGGCACACAACATATCCCCAGCCCAATAATGCCAGAGAGAAGTGTGAAGGCCACGTGCTGCACCTCAGATAAAGGGGCTGTGACCATATCCAAGGTACCCCCAAAGACCCTCACAGAGGTGCTCTCTAGAGGAAAGGACCTTAAACAGAAACCAACTCTCCTCGTGGAGGTCAACTGCCCCCTCCATAACTCCCTAACTACAGGATGTCATCCTCTACTTAAAAGCACAGATCAGAGTCCCCAGATGTTGTGTGCTACAGGATCATGAGAAGAGCCTTTAAATGTCACCAGACACCTGCAACTGCAGAGGACAGGAAGGGCATCCCTGCACTCACAACCAGGGTCTCCATTACATTTAGACACTGGGGACACTCATGAGGAAAGGCATCAAGTGACATGTGTGGCCAGATGTTCCACAGGCCATATTTTCTTGCATTTATTTTTACCTCCCTCACTCAAGAGCAATGAGAATGTGTGAGGGTGCCAGTCAAGATTTCAATTTGGTGTTTGTGTTGTTTCGTTCTTTGTGGTACTGAGAACTGAACTCAGTGTCTTTGCAATGAGCTGTGACATCAGCCTTTTTTTTCCCTCTCTCTCTTAGAAGCACGGTCGCACTATGTAGCTCAGGGTGGTCTCACACTTGTGGTGTTCCTCTCGACTCAGCCTCCCAAGTTCTGGGATTTCAGTGTTTGTCACCACACCTGGCCCACAGCCATTTTTAAATTTTTTTTTTTTTTTTAATTTTGAGACAGGCTCTCACCAAGTAGTTAAGTTAGCCAAGCTGGGCTTGTACTTGTCAACCTCTTGTCTCTCCTCAGAGTGGTGGGAGTCCATCTATGGAGCTGCAGGCAAGGACCACCATACTAACTGGTTATGAGATAACCAGGGAGGAGGTAGAGGAGTGACGGAAGCCATTCTGCCACATGCAAGTGTGAAGCGCTGCTGAGATACTGAGCCTGCGCTGCTGACAGTACACGAGACCTCTCCCAGAGGCATGCTCTCAGGGAGACGCTGGCACTGCCCAGTCACAATGTCATTCTCCTATAATACAGGACTACAACAGGCCCAAAGGCCCTGAGGGGCTCTGGCTCTCTGTAGTGTGGCTGTACGCAGCAATGGTCTGCCCCTTTCTCAGTGACTATACAATATTAGCTTCTTGTCCAACAGCTGCCAAGTCACTTCCTGCCACCACTGGCACTTGTGAATCTAGCTGTCACAATGATTTTTTCTTTTACAGGGCTGCTGCAGGCCAAGAAAACAGGGTCATCTTTATTGAAATAAGACACTTAAAGGCCATACTCCGTCACCTGAGCTCCTATGGATCTGATGAACCTCAGAATTCATGTCTAGAATTGTAAGAGGCAATCTGGGACACTACTTCTATTATATGACACGTATGCCCCCCCCCAGACCTTGTAATCAAGGCACAAGAATATTTCTGAGGCAAAAGCTGGGTATGGTAGCACACACCTGTAACCTCAAGACTCAGAAGGCTGAGGCAGGAGGATCGCTGCAAGTTTGAGGCCAGTCTAGACTATAAAGTGAGTTCAATGAAGCAAGAACCTATCTCAAAAAGCCAAGGAGATAACTCAGTGGCATAAGCGCCTGCCTGGCAAGTGCAAGATCCTGAGTTCAACCCCTGGTACACAAAAAAAGCCTGTAGCCAGATGTATATATGAATAGTCATGGTAAGTGGGCGAATACAGCGCCTACCTAGGCTTGAACAGGTAATCAGAGCCTTGTGGACAGCAGAAGCACAGACAAGGGGCTGTGCACGGCGCACTCATGGCCACCGTGACGCAGGGTCCCCAGCTCCCACTTCAGCCCCTATTCAGAGCAGTTTGGGGGGTTTCAAAAGAACACACAGGGAAGACCTATTTATCACAAACTAGTTAGTTCTCACTATAATAAAAGCTGGCTTTTCTTTTAATGTGCATAGAAGTTTATATCTCATCAATAAAATGTTTTACTTGCCGTAGCAACACTCACTTTACATATATTTTGTTCTTTCCTGGCTTCTGATTTTATGCTAAGTTGTAAATGATGGTAGCCACCCAAGTACTGACTTTCCAATAAGAAGAAAATCAGTCATGGGGGGGAGGGGGGCAGACCACTGCCCTTTGATATAGTAGCAGCCCTGTATTTAATGGCACTCAAGCTTGTCATGCTATTAACTCCGGGTGAGCTGACTCATTCCTCAATCATGGGCTGAGAGTGCCCCAGCTACACCAGAAGGCACATCACCCAAGGGAGGAACCTGAATCTGGGCATCCTTCTACTTGAAGAGTGCTTTATGGCCATCCAGCCTGCAGTGTAGAGTCTACAAACTCCAACAGGCAGCCCACTCACCATGCTGACCCCTCTCTTGCAGTGAAACGTGATGACCGAGGTATAGTTGAACTGCTTGTCCGCTAAGCAAGGAGTACTGCTTTCAAGAGTCAGGTAAACTTCATCTCCTGCTGGGCTGAGCCTCGGAGGGCCCGTAACTCGGCCAATATCCTAAACAAAAAATCAAAGCAAATAGCATTTCAAGAAACTGTTCCCAGGGTTCGAAGAATAAGGAGCTATATATAACAGAATCATCAGCTCTCAAAATAAGTAGCATGAAAAGAAGCTGAGTGAATCCCAACACAAATGGGGTACTTGGACCCCATGCTGCTCCAGAGGAACTTCACAGGCAATTATCAGAAATTCTAGGCAATAACAATCTCTCTCTCTCTCCTCACATCTAAGAATGCTACTGGGCCTCCCACCTCAGGACACAGGAGCCAGAGTGCCCCATGCACACTGTCCCCCAATACTGATTTGTCTCCTCCCTAACCCATGCTGTCCTGGGACTGCCCAGACATGCAGCTTGGCAGCTCCTGTTGGGTTTATCCTCGCGGAAGAGACAGGCTCATTCACTATGTTTCATTGCTTACCCCTCCTGCTTCTGACACATAGTAGCTGGCAGCTCAATATGGCTCAGTATGAAAGAAGAGAATGGCCAGGAAAGATGTGATGAGTGTGCTTATGTAGGCGTGCATGTGTGTGTATGTGAGTGTGTGTGTGTGTGTGTGTATTAATGCTACTCCCCTATGATTTTGTATACAACTGCCAGACTCTTCATTCACTACTCTACAGCTTGTTCAGAACACATGCCATAAGGTTCCTCTATGTAGAGGTTTAAAAAATCCAATGAAAGGTGGCCAAGCAAGAGGATTGAGCAAGATATGACTACAGTGTTTTTTATTAAGATTTGGTTTAGCCAGACCCTTATTTCTCTCACAGCTATAACTCTGTTAAATTCCTACCATGACCACTTTCCCTACCAACTCTCAATACTTCTTTTCACCAACCTAGGGCTGGGGACACAGAGCTAAGTGGGACAAGGCCTACCTGGCAAGCTCAAGGTCCTGAGTTCAATTCTTCATACGCTCCCCACCCCAAAAAAACCAAAATGACAATGCTACATATAATGTCCACCTTTGGAAATAATATGCACACATCCTGTAATAGGGCTCATCTGTTACAACATATAAATAATATAGAAGCAAGTACACAACTAGACAACTCTCAGGATACATTTCAAGCATTAAAACATCCCAAGAATTTGGAGAAATACGAACATAACTCATGGAGACAATTTTTAAAGATCCAAATTCATGTTTATGAACTAGTTAGAAAACCAAAACTTTCAAGATAAGTATTTAGCTCTTAGCAAATCTGCTTTTGCCCTTGATTGTAACTCATTACCAAAGGAAGTTCTTACATTTCAGAGTAAAATGACACGGCGATTAAGCCTGGTTACGCCAGCTGAGTTGGCTGGGGACACACCCAATGGACAGATGAGATACACATCCAGGTGCCCTCCCCCTCCCAGTTCCTCTCTGGACACTGTTTCCTGCTCTGTATCCTGGAAGCCATTAACCAAGCAGCTCTGCTCCTGTGCCCTTCTACACTGATGTTTCTGCAGGCTGACCATGAGGGACTGAAGGGAAAGGAAGGAAATCCGAAAAAGAAAAAAGAAGCAAGATATGTCGTGTATAAACACAAATTCTCTGTGACAAATGTTATCATTATATATATCTAAAATGTACCAATTAAAAAAAAAAAGATTTCACAAGGCCAGCCTGAACTGCATAGCGAGACCCTGTCTCAAAAAGATTAAAAAAGGGGCCGGCGAGATGGTTCAGTGGTCTAAAGCGCCTGCTTAGGAGGGCTCAGGCAACTGCGGGGACTGCAGTTCGATCCCCGGCACCACATGCTGCGCCAGCGCCACCACCAGGGCAGGCTGAGCCAGTCACAAAAAAAAAATGAATAAATGGAGAAACAAACAAACACAACAAACAAACAAACAAACAAACAAACAAATAAATAAAATTTGAAAAAAAAAAAGATTTCAGCAAAGTAAGCCAGTGCCTGGGGAGACAGCTCGGGGCCTAGTGGGATAGCTCAGTGGTCTAAATGCCAGCCTAGCAAGTACAAGAAGCCAGAGTCAATCCCTGGTACTGCATGCTATGCCAGCCCCAGAACCTTGGGAGCACTGTACTGGTCGATGAGTCCAGGTGTGCATGCCTATAATCCCAGCACTGGGGAAGCTGAGGCAGGATGATCACTGTGAGTCTGACCTGTGTAGTGAGACCCTATGCCAAATAAACATATTTTTTTACAAGTTTGAAAAACAAGTAAAAGTAACCCAGACTAAGCCTCACGGTTTTACACAGTAAGACAAGCATTTCAAATTTCAAAAAAATAAGCTCTGCCTATGTTCTTTCTTGCCACTTTACGTAAAAACTTCTCTTGATCACGGTCAATTCTTGAGGTTGTTGACATGATTTAAAAACAAACAAAAAAGTGCATCTATGCATGTGTTCACATGCCTGACAGATCCAAGATGTGCCAGCTACTGTAATACACAAACGTTTGACTTCCCCTATCGGACCCAGAACCTACACAGCCCCAGCTCATTTCTCTACTCTTTCCGCATAACTCTCCACTCAACACAAGAAACACAACCAAAGTCCTGCAGAATTTCTTTCCGCCTTCCTTCAACTTCCCACACTTACAATAGGTGGACCACTGACAGGGACTTTGCACACCGCAGCACCAGCAGGACAAGGTACTCCGTGCATGGGGTTGAGTGGTTGGCAAATATTGATGTAGAAATCAGGGTTGGTGTCAGAGGTGTCCTCCTCGCTTTCATCATAGGCTTCATACCCGCCAGTGCGGTGGATGAGAGGGGACAAGTCAATAAGAGAGCTTCCGTTCTTCACAGTACATTCCGTCTGTCAAATAGGAAAGATTACATCTGAGTATACAAAAATGTTTTTCTAATGATCATTGAAGTTATCATCCACAAAAAATTACAATTATTTTAATGCAAGGGATCAAACTCAAGGGCCTTGCACATGCTCAAAAAGTGCTCTACCACGGACTATCCCCGTAAGAATTTAGAAGCTGAACCACCACCAAAGCACAAAGGAGAATAAGGTCTCAAAATGCCGCATTACCCACTTTGGGCACTTTTCATTAGTGACTATGACAGTCAGGAGTGCAAAAGCTGGGTACTGTGGGGGTGTGCAGTCCCCCATTTCTGACTCACCGCCTGCTCGCAAGCCAGGGGCGTGTGCCAGGAGAAGAAGAGTGTGCACGTCTGCTTGTCCAAGGAGATGAGCATGGGCTTGCTGGTAGGCCCAGCTTCAGGCCTGCACACAAAGCTGATGACGCTCTTATATCTCAGGCCAGATTTGGAGGGACACAGGGATCCATCCTCATACACCAGCTGCAGGACCTGATCCTCGTAGCTGAGCTTCTTGCTGGCCTTGCCCACACTGATCCGGGTCTGTCCAAAGCAGGCCCCTGCACCACACAATAAGTCGAGGAAAGCAGTTAGGGCATCACTGCCGGTTACCTGATGAGAATTTTCTGTCACGTCTCAGCTAAAACGTGTCACTGTGAATGTCAAATAACATGGTCTTTGCCTCATTCCGTTACACATGTTCTACTTTATCATTCAGCCACAAGACTCTTAACCACTGCAGGAGATGATGTCACTCCTGGCTCTCAACTCTGCCCCTGGGATGCAGCAGTCAGGCTGAGGACAACTCTAGGGACGGAGTCCCAGGGAGTACTTACCTACACCAGGAGCGCAGTTTTCGTTCTCCCCACAGATGCTCATGTAGACAAGCCCATTCTCACTGTATGCTGCTGTGAAGCCAGCTCTGCCACTGAGCGAACTCAGGTCGAACAGGTGTCCTACAAGGTGGAAGGGGCAAAGCCCGTCACCAGTGTTAGGATTTCAACCCCTTGCCACCCCTAAAGTCCCCTACTCCCAAGTACAACCGTCAGTTAACAAATTTAGAACAGATGAAACATTGTCCATTTGTTCCCTAAAGACCAAAGCTCTCTCCAGCTGCCAGTGGAGCCAGGGCACAGAGGGAGACTGATGCCTCCTGATTTCCTACTGGGATGGCTGTGAAGGTACAAAGCTCTGAGCAGCGAGAACATGGTGCAACCAGGATGACACCTTGTGGGGGGGAGGGGTCCTCTCCGTTGCCGAAGGGGAACTAGGAGTGAGCACAAAGGGCCAGTGCAGAGAAGAGGCCACATGTCTGCATACACACAGGCACCTGGCCACCACGCTTCAACTTGAGACCCTCACTGCTGGCGGGCGGATGGCAGCTGAGCTGCTCAGCTGTGCTGGGGTCACCGACAGCACCACCTCTCACCTGTGCTGGGGTTGGTGACCTGGCAGTCGTCATGCACACTCTTCTGCACAGGACAGGCGGCAGCCGTGGGCCAGGAGAAGGTATACTCGCAGTCCTCCACAGCACTGACAAAGAGTGGCCTGGAGTTCTGTGCAACATAACAGTTCACACAAGGCACAGCTGCTGGGGGGGCCCATCCCCCTGCAGCGTGAGAGGGAAGCAGCTCTGCGCACCCCACAGCCTAGGAGCCCCTCTCACTGGGCATCACTGTAGGATGAACCCTGTGCCCTCCCACCCACCAGGTGGGTCTCCCTCATCCAGGTCCAGGGACTACTTGAGAGGACCAAGAGGGTTAAGAATAGCCCTGGGGATGACCGACAGGAGATTCTAAGGACCTGTTTGCCCCAGGTTGGGATATGCAGCTAGTAGCCTGGCCAGGCTCTGTCCCCTCCCAGCACTGCTCAGAGAGGAGCTGGCTCCGCCCACCACTGCCTCTGTCACTCCTGGGGAAGCTGTTCCCCCATTCCCTCCTACCACATATAGGTGAAGCTACTCCCTCACCCTTCAGCACACATTAACAAGAAGCCACCCATATGGTCTGCTCCTATAGCACATACCAGCTGATGAGGGACAGAATCACACTCAGAAGGACAACCAGGCCCCATCCACGGTGCTACCATACGGCAGCAGTGACACCTGGCCCTTCTTACTTCTCTGCAACCTTACAACCATCAGCACCACTGGCTTCCCCCAGGGTGGAATGGACCCAATTCATGGTTTGCAGGTAGAAGTGGAAAAGCCACTTGTAATCCTAGCTGCCTCAACAGGAGCTCCCTCCACAGACAGCACACACTCCAGGCACCAACTGGGGATCCACATGTGATTCTTGAGAGAACTAACTAATTTCAACCTGCAACTACCAGGCCCATCATCAGAAAGCTGGAGTATGTTCCTTAGGTAGCAGGCTGAGGTCCCCAGCTGCCCTGCCCCAGCTGTGCCATCCCCAGCTCTCTGGCTTGTTCCCTCAAGGATACAAGGCCACAGGCCACACTGGCCCTCAGGTCTGCGCTGCTTAGAAGCCCTGTCACTCACCACTTGGCTCTCACTGCAGCTGAACCGGATGGTGGTAGACTTTCTCCGAATCTTGTCTGGACACAAGTCTCCATCCACGTACGTCAGGACAGTCACTCCGCCAGTCCACTGAGGACCGTCCCTTACCCTGCCCAGGTTCACAGATTTGGAGCCATCCAGCAGACACACAGCTGACTCTGGAGGGCACAGCTCTGCACCTCAGTAAGACACAGGAGAAGGTACTTCAGGGACTGCAGTCTAGACCACCTGCACGCAAGGGCGAACTGCTACTCTCTGCCCTAACAGTCACTCCAAACTACCCACTACCTCGTTCACAATTGGCAGTGACAATGGATTAGTTTCTCATTCACTGAACAGCCATTTGCCCACATAGGGGCTAGGGTAGGCACAGGGTGTATAGGGTCCAACCTGCAGCAGGAGGTAAGTCTCAACCCCATGTGTGATAAAGCTGAAATTCCTACAGTAAGCTAACGGGACACTTAACAGCCTAAGTTCGTGTTCTTTATTCAAGAAACCTAGCCTCTTCCTACTCCCCCAACCATCCGCATCGTACAGCCCTGGTGAAGAACCAGCCTTATACCACAGTGTGGAAAGTCACCGCTGCCCAGCACACACAGCACAGTGTGCTACGGGGGAAATGGGCCATGCCTGGAACTACGGTGAGGATGAAAACCACTCCCTGAAGTCAGAAACAGGAGCAGCTTCATGCTGACCCATCCACAAACTGGCAAGGTCAAGTCACATCGTGGGAAAACAGGCCAAGATTGCCCAACAAGACTACAAGAGGTCATGATGAGGGATGCTCACTGGGAGAGCCCTGGGTCCCACACATCCACTGGGCTCTAGGGCTGGGACCAACCGGTCCCTGCATCATGGTAGGCCCCCACAGTAGGCACTCACAAGATCCCTGTGTCACGCTCCGGCCTCCCACTTGCTCACAATGACTTGCCATCCTGTTTCTACCAACTGCTCCTTCTCACATTCAGAAAAGGTTACCATGTTCCCAGCAGAGCCTTTGGCTCTGGCTAAGCTTGGGCCACACCAGGGATCAACCACTAAGTACGAAGATGCTGAAGTCCTCTTGCGGCTTCCTGGTCAAACCAGACCAACTCAAGAGAAGCTTGAGTCCCGCTCCAATGCTTCCGACACCTGCCCCTAGGCCTGGCCCCACCAGTACTCTCACCACTGTCAGCCTGTGGAGCTAGAGACTTGCACACGTTGATGAGGTAGTGCTCGGTGGCCCCTGTCCTGGTCACAGCCTCCCAATTGCCACTGTAGCGTGACAGAGGGGAGAGGTCGAAGGAGTTGCCAGCTCCATCCCTGCAGGGAAGAAGAGATCAGGTCAGGTCAGGTTTGGTTGGTTCCACATTGGGCTCCCGGGTCAGATGGGCTCAGGGGTTTCAGCCTATCCCTGGGGTCCTGAGAATCAAACCTCGCCCAAGACAGACCCTCACATAGCCTTACCCTCCTACAGGCAGCATTGGCAAATATACCACCCAGAGTCTCTGGATTCCAAGACTCCCTCTGACAGGTGACTCCTGGTGCCATCACCCCAGAGCAGTACCAGCACAGGTCGCCAACCTGCTGTCTAATCTGAGGCAATTCATAAGCACGGACATAAAACTGGGCTCACACTGACCTTTAGCCCAGGCTGAAAGTCACAGCACTCAGATATGGACAGTCACCCAGCACCCACCAGGGGCCAGGAACAGCACTGAAGTGAGCAGACACACTCAGCCACCAGAGGCCCCACCAGGCACAAGGCAGGAGAGCCAGAGCAGCCAGCACTGTCCAAAGGGGCTGTGACATTCAGAACAGCAGGGTCCATACATTCCAAAGGCACATGCTACGCTGGGAATGCTACACTGAACAAAACAGGTGATGAGTGCCAATCTCAGGACACTCACAGAAGTTGTTTCTAGAAGAAAAGGGCATGAACAACACATAGTTTTACTCATACAGTACATCAGACAGCAATGAGAAGAGCGGGGGCAATGCAGAAACAAGTATGTGAGTTTTGAGGGATGCATGAGACTTCAGAGCAGCCAGGAAAGGCTTAATGAGAGGGTTACCTCTGAATAAACCCTGAAAGAAATGGGCGTGTTGGCACATGCCTGTAATTTCAGCACTCATGAGGCTGAGGCAGGAGGATGATCTCAAGTTTAATACCTGCCGAGGCTACATAGTGAGTTCAATGCCAGCCAGAACTATACATGTAGTGAGATCCTATCTCAAAAAACAAACAAACAAAAATAACAAAAAAGGAAGCAAGCAAGTAGCCAGGCCTATTTGAAGAAAAGCAGGAGCCAGCATGGCCAAGTGAAGGTGAG
>PVKN010021701.1:0-15432 GCA_004027915.1 Capromys pilorides
TATTTTCTGTTCTTTTCTTGTTTATTCTCAGTTCAGTTTTGGTAATTCATATGTATATAAATATCTACCCATTTGTTCTTGATTCTCCAAATTATTATACTACAAGTTTGTTAAGTAGTTACTAATAAATGCATCAGTTATAATGCTATGAATAATAAAAATAATTCAATAATAATGGCATGCAGCAATTAATTTTTCCAAAACTATTAAAGCTTTACAGTAGTTCTAATAAAATAAAAAATGTAGGTAAGTGGAAAGTGAAAAATGTAAAATTTGATAAATAGCAAAAATGAAGCAGGGGAGAGAAAAGTATATGCAATAAAGAGTATAAGTATTTAATAAAAAGATTTACATAAAATAACAGAAAAGAATAAACAAGAAAAGAACAGAAAATAAAGAACAAAGAACAAAAGAAAGAAAAAAAAAAAAAACCTAAAAGAAAACATGCATCTGCCTCCCAAAACTAACAACCACAAAACAATGAGGCTAAAACAAAAAGTTAGTGTGTTTCAATGTGTAGTTTCTTTCCATAGTTTACAGTAGTGGAGTCCAGGAGCTATGAGGCTGGGATGATGAGTTACTGGTAAGTCCTATTTTGTTTCCACCTTTGGGGATTTTTGTGGGGACGGTGAGTCTTGGCTGCATTTCCTGATTGCATGGTTATTCCAGTTACTCCACTTTCTGGGTCCCTCTGAGTACCCCAAGTCATGGTTGACTGCTCAGCTTTACAGCCACTGGGTTCATGAGGTGCCCCTCCTGCTCCAGAGACACTCTGTCTGGGCCCTGAAGGCTGTGGCACTGCACCCGCTGAGGTGTTCCCCTGATCACAAGGATCGTTGGTGAAAACAGACAAGACAATTGAGTTAGGTGCTGGTCAAGGGCATCAGGACAGGAGGCAGGAGGATCAAGCAGTACACTGGGCTTAATGCCAGTACTTTGAGACCCTGCCCCCTCCAAAACTCACATACAACCAGTCTTGCCTCTCACCACAGAGAAGATGTCCATGTTTTCCCAGGCCTCAGATCAAACTTCTTCTCTACTCTCGTGTGGCTCTCTCCGCACCCACTTACTCTATGATGGTGTCAACATTTCTGAAGTAAAGTTGCTCTGCCAATTCTGATTCCAAGAGTAACTCAATCTTACAGTTAACCACTTCCTAAAAGAGTTGCTATTATAACAATCTCAAATATGGCAAGTACTGAAACAGATTTTATCTTCCACTCTGGCCTACTATGCTAAAGCAGTAACTTTCAGAGTAAAACTCCCCGCTGACTTTGCAGTGTACAATAATTGTGAGCTTTTCTTCAGGCTAGGATTCCAAGCCTGAATTCCCATTCCTTTGACTTGGGGCTGGCCACCCTCTTGGGGGCTTAGCCTGTGATTGAGGAAACAGGGCCCTCTCCAGAAGCCAGGGTGAGCATATGAGATTTCTTAAGCACAGTTCACAACTGAATGTGTTCTTATAGAGTTGTAATATATTTTTCTCCAAATGCAATTAATTTGGAAAGTTACACTTTCTTTGCTCTTGTGGCTCTGTTCTTTTTAATCCAGTGCCCCATTGCTTTCTACATGTAATTCCAATAAATCATTCTGTGTCCTCACCCTCTAAGCCTTAGGGAGTTCGTATCTAGCATTCAGCCTTTTTGAACAAATACTTGATACCAGTGTTAGTTTTCTGTTGTTCCATAATGAACTGACGCACACTTACTGATTTAAAACAAGGTTGATCAATCGCAAAATTTCTCAAGATCCACAGCTGGGCGAGGTGGACTCTGTGTGCAGTGTCCCTTCAGAGTAAAGGCATCAAGTCTACTCACACTGCTGTCTCTTTTTAGGTCAGGATTCTGCATCCTCCAAGTTCCTGGAAGCATGCAATTTCTTATAGATTTAGGAACAAAGGTCCCACTTCTGGATGGCTGCCTGCCTAGTGGCCACCTGTTACTGTCAGAGAAGCCACTGGGCCATGTCTTTACACCTTCAAGACCAACAGGAGAAGCCTCCTGAGGCTGCTGTGACTGAATCTTGCATAATAAGAGATCACAGTGAGTTCTTTACTCATAGAAGGCAATTCAGACATTATACTCATAGGGAGGCAGTGTATGGCACATGATGTATAGAGCAGCAGGTAGAGATCTTTGGGAGTATCTCAGAATTATGACTAAAATTGTATTCTGATTTGGTTCCAAACAAAATTAAATAATTAAGAAATACCTTTGCCTTCTAAGAGAAATATAAGCTTCATTAAATCAGAAACCTAAGTACAGTCTCTTGATTTCAGCAGGGGAGAGAGGACAAGAACAGTGGAGCTTAATACAGAAACATAGCATTTTTCTATGATTCGTGGGTGGGACCACCTGCCACACAGGGAAATTTACGTGAAGTAGTATTTGAGTTTTGTGGAAGAATATTTATTGGGCCTTAAATTGAAAAGGAGCTGATATCTTATAAAGAAATGATTTGTTATTTTCATTCTTCAATATTTCACGCTGCAATCTGCTTGTGTCTCCTCATAGGTAAGTGTTTATGTTCAAGTATATCTCCAGGGTAGCTTGGCAGGTGTTACAGTAATTAAGGGTGCACCCAAACTCAAGTGCATCCTGTTCCCTTAAGCTCTATCTATACACAATTGTGTCAATATTTATAGGATAGCTTATTTAATTCATAACATGCCAAATATGTCGGCCCCATGGATACGCTTATCACACAGGCAGTTACCTACTTCCATGTGCAGAGGAAGGCAGGAGCACTGATAGGTTAACTGGTTTTTCTGAGGCTTCATGACAAATGAGTGATGCAACTGAGATTGTAATACTGCTTCTAGTGATTTGCCTGTATGCCCTTTGCCAGACTGGAAGAGGGAAACACTGTAGTACAGACTTGAAATCAAATGCAACCTGAAAAATAAAAACAGAAATGGAGTTGATAACATGGAACTCACAACTTCCCTAATTGCAGTTCTTGGGGGAAACCAGAAAACATCACTAATTCTTGCCCTCCATAAATTGACTGAGATTTTAGACACAAATCCAGACAAAGGTGATTAAGGCTCCCAACTGTCACATTTACTGTGCTAACACCCACTTAGAAACATAATTTCACATGCCCATTCTGAATTAAACGAACAGTTTTCCAAGCTGATGTCTGCCGAAGACAGAAGACCAATACCCTCTGCACCCCGCAAGCACTGCAGCATCATTTAGGATAATGACTTAACTCTCTGTGGGATTCTTACATGCACCCTTCACAGAGAAGCACAGCTTTTTATCTCTCTGCTAATAGAAGTTTTTGCTCAACCCTTGCCGAGACTGACTAGCACCAGATAAATATCTTGGAAGTGATCATTTTCTTGTTTATTCCACAGTGCATGAAGTCCTACAGCTTTCCAAGGTCAAATAAAAACAGACTTTCCTAGAATAAAGGAAAACATCTTTTTTTTTCTTGAAGTTACCCAATATCTTCCCAAAATGTTTCTTTTGCAATAAGATGGATGGGGTTTTTTTCCCCTTCATTTCCATTGTTCTTCTGCTGTTGAGTGTAGCTGATACTCATGTTTTACTTTTCAAAATTGCTCATTTTTTCATTTCTCCAAATATATTCTTTCAAATAAACTCTAAAAGATAGTTATGCCTTTGCTTATTAACACATGATAGACTGATAGGCATAGAGCTTCACTTCTCATTTCTAAACATTCTTACAAACTTTGTTGTTTCTGTCTGTTTGAGATACTATAGCAAAATCCATCAGCCCTGTACTCATAAACCACAGAATTTTATTACTCACAGATCTGTGTCCCAAGACAAAGGTGCTGAAAAATTCAATGTCTGGTGAAGACTCTCTTTCTGGTTCACAGCGCAGAGCCTTCTCACCATATCCTCACAAAGGGTAGGCAGCGCTCTGCAGTCCCTCTCCTAGGACCACTAATCCCATCCTGAAGGCTCCGCTGTAGCAGTTGATGGCTCAGAGGCCCCCTGTCCTTGGGCAATCACATCAGTGATTAAAGCTCAATGTGTGACTCTGGGAAGAGCGAGTCCATTCATGCAATGGTGTGTGTCATTCTATCCCGTTATTAAATGCATTGGCCTGGGATAATTTCTATAGACGCTTCAAGTGGAATTAAAAACACAGAGTTCCATAGATGACAATACTTACCAAGCCCCACCTCCTTTCTGTTGATACTGCTTCTTTTTCTCCTATATCCTCTGCTCAAGGGAACGTGTGCTGAGTTTCAGACTTTATTATTCAGAAATTAGAAAGTCCTATGAAACATGTAACTTTCCAGTGAGAGTTTTGCTTCACACTACATGACATAAGAATAATAATTTCCTCATATTTTCAACACAATATTATTTTGACTAAATCCACATTTAATAAGCTTTGATATTCCATTCTCTCCAGATAAGATATTTGCATTTCAATGGAGTTTTGGAAGACAGACTACATCCACAGGAACCAATCTATTTTTAAAGTTCCAGACTGACCAGAGATGACTGAAAAAGGATCACATTATGTCAATCATGACATTTCTATAGAAATTGTAGAGTCATTTTACACGTGTGTTGAATTCTTCAGAGCACTTTCTTGCATGTTGTGTGCTTAAGATTGCCATTGTTTGTTGCAGCAGCCAATGAGGATGTTAGACTCACAGTTACCAAGTTATTCCAAGGAGATGAGTGATTATCCGGTGTGGTCCAGCTGGTTGTAAGAATTAAGAACAGAATCAAGTACAGATCCTGATTCCTTAAATCTTGGACTCATCTCAGAAATGAAGCATCAACTCGCATCTCATCTTAGACAGAATGAGGTCTTGGGTTGAATGCTTTGTTTCTAACTTCTGGATAAAAATACCTATGCATTAGCTCTTCTTCACTGTGACAAATATTCAAGATAAAGCATTTTAAAGGAAGGCTTATTTTGACTCAGAGTTTCAGAGACCAGATCACAGCAATTGGTTCTTTTTGTCCTGGGGGGGTGGGGAGGCAATGCAGCACGTGGGACCACCAGGTGGAGGAGGCAGCACCTCACTGCAGCCAGGAGGCAAGGGCAGGAAGAAGGGACCAGGCTTCCAAGGTCCTTCAAGTTCCTGCTGATCTAGCCTCCTGCCACTGGACTTCACTCCCTACAGGGTCCACAACTTCCTGCCAATGCCAGAAGCTGCAAAGTACTTCACTCATGGACCTTCATGGAGACAATTGAACTGTAGCCCTGTGACATTATAAGTGAAAAAGACATTTGATTTCTTCTCCATTTTGAAAATCTGGACATCTCTGCATCCAGGGAGTGGACTGGTTTCTAATGTGGATTTATTACATTTCTGCATTTGTAGGCTTTGCAACAATTTTCTGTTTCTTCTAATCCTATTTTTCTCACTCTGCCAAAATATTTTAGAGAAGAGCCTATCCTCAAACTCATATTTAAAAAAAAAAAAACTGTCTTAATCTGGTGTAGTAGCACACATCTGTAATCTCAGTGCCGGGAGATGGAAAACAGGAGGATCTCTATGAGTCTGAGCAACATAGTGAGACCCTGTACCAAATAATAATAATGATGATGATGATGATGATGATGATGATGATGATGATGATAATAATAATAATCAACCACCCTGTTTTTCTAGCCCTACTCTCAGTGAAAATTCCTCAGCAATTTTCATTACTTTAAAAACAAAAGCTAAGCAATATTTTCATTTGCACTAAATACAACTGAGTCAGGCTATTCACAGTAGGTGTGTCTTACAAAGTCACCATGAGCGCTGTATTAATGGGCTAGTGCAGGGTTGGCACAGGAGTAGCTTCTTGGAAGCCCATGCTCACGTTTCCGTCAGACACTCCATGTACAGTCTTGTGTGTGTTTCTGCTCGAAGGTATATTACTTAGCATGTATTTCTTGGCATTGATGTTGAACTCAGAGCCAATAACCATGCAACTGATGGTTGAATTAAGCTTCTGATACACACGGTTTGCACATAAGGCACAGTATTGCTTTTCATGCATAGAAACACTAAATAGCACTTCCACATCACATTTTGGGACATATTTGAGTAGTAAAATCACCCCAAAGAGGGGGGAAAAAAGAGAAACATGACCCTAAAACACTGTACGAAGAGCATTTGTTTATGGTAAAGTACTGAGTTGGCTGAATCATCAAGGGATCCCCTTCCTTTCCACATCTAGGAGGATATATGCTGGGTTACATTTTTAAAAATTAAGCATGTGTTCTTGAACAAAGACGTCAGTTTAGTGTAAATGTGTATAAATATTGAATTTAGGGCACAAATAATCATTGAGGAATAGATCAATTTCCAAATACAAAACCTCTAAATAATGAAGACAGGCTAAATGTACAGAACAGCCTGAAATTAGCTCCACTTTTACCCATGCTAATAATGAACCATGTTCTCACCGTGACTGGCACTTGAGTGCTAGAGGTCACCTTGTACCTTCCAAATTCTGCAACACTTTTCATGAAAGGCCCTAGGTCTAAAATACCTCCCATACTTTTTGTTTTTCTTGCATAGCTTTGTGTGGTAAGATAAAAATTAAAATCAATATCTTCTTGGTCATAACACTATCACTGGTAACGCATAGACGACCAAGGTGGCACGTTTCACATCCTCATGGAAGTCATGGTACCTTTGTTCAGATCACCCTGTCTAACCTTTTTTGCCCTAGAAACATAGCTGAAGTCCATGAAGGTCATAATTCTCTTCCATGTTTCCTTCCTTCCACAGTAACTATCCTCAAACCCAGCCCACATCAAGGATGCAAGATATATTTGCTAAGTGGAATTCAACTGAATTTGATTTGAATTGCATCCAGATACACTGCTATGTATTATGTACCCCTATAAAAAATCTTTTAGTACTGCTGCAGTTTTCTAGGTTATGCACAATAAACTGACCAAATGGAGAAATTATGTAACTGTGAGAGGTTCCACAGGGAACCAGAGCAGACAACGAGAAAACGAGAAGGGCAAGGAGAAAAGCAGTTATTCAGGTAACAGTCTGGTTAGAAGAGAGTAAAGACAGTTGGATCCCGTCCCCAGGGCATGCTGAAATGGCAATTGAGACTGGGCGTGGTGGTGTGTCCCTGTGATCTCAGCTCTTTGGGAGGCTGAACGCAGGTGGATCACTACCAGGTGGATCTATGTAGTGAGACTCTGTAGATCTTGTACTAAAATACAAAAAGAAAAAAGAAAGAATATATTTTGTCTACCTATCACCTCTGTATATCATCTTATTTATTCCATGACTCTGCATTGTTTTTTGGCATTTTGGCTAGGACCAACTGAAGTTTCTCTCAATCTATTCACTTAGTCTATCTATATATACTCTGTCTGTCTGTCTGACTGACTGTCTAACTGCCTACATATGTCTCTATTGGTCCTAAACTTGATTTTGGTTGCATTTATTATAATATTCCTTAAGTAACAACCATATGAAACTATTCTATAAGTAGTTTTATTGATTGGGCATCCAGTCATAAAACTACCATTAGCAATCAGTCAATGTGACTTCCCATCTTCTTCGTTGTCCCATACATTTCTTGCCTTTCATTATGAATGGTGCTTGAGTTTGGTAACCTTATATGGGCTGCAATTTTATCCCAGAACACACATTCAAAGGAAAGCATGCACAACACAACAAAACCCAGAATGCAGCAGAAATTTCCTCAGCCACCCAGTTGACTAGTCTTACAATTAGTGTTATATTTATCTACTGGTGATACAGCTTTGGGACTGACTTTCCCAGAAATGAAGACAAGGAAATGCAAAAAAAGTGCATCAGAGCCTCATGCCAAAAAGTGTGTCGGAAGTAATTATAACTTCTCAGAACTTCCTTAATTGGCATTACTCAAATACAGATAATTGACTAAGAATGTGGCCTTAGTCACACTAGTGAACTTGTTCTCTGGAGAAGAAAGCTGATAACAGACTTCTTTGTCATCAAAGGGTGAAGAAATGTGACAATCTGGGAACTAGTTTTAGGGCCCCATCTGCTAAACCAGAGAGAAATCAAGATTTTACAGTTCTATAAATATTTTAGTGTATCCCATCATTTATGAACTGTGGCAGCTATCATAAAACGTCCCTGACTTTTGTTACAACTGCATATAAGGCCAGAAAATTGCATCTCCTGGTAAACCATAAAAACCTAAGTAAAAGCACCATTCCTTTCAGTATATTCTAAAAATATACAACCTCCCTGTCAGTATATGGCAGAGTAGTTACCATCCCAGGATGCCTGTTTCTTTCTCATTTTTTTATCTGATCTTACCCTGGTCCTTTCAAGCCCTTTCGTATTTCAGTATCTTTTTATGTTTCATAAATAACAGCCATCGCCACATAACAGCTGAAATAGATTTTACTTTGTCACAACGTACTGTGAGCAAGGGACACTTGTGTGACGATAATGCTGCCAAACAACAGGCTTTCCTTTTTGACCTAGTATCCAATTGTTCAAGATGTGATTCTTGTTGTGTCTCGACTTAGTTTATTTTGTAAGATGCTGAAATAAATTTAATTAAGAGGAGCTTGGAAGATGAGTAAGAGGCAGAAGAGCTAATACCTAGAGAGCTGACATAACATTGAAATTAAAATGTGATTTGTGAATTGCTTTATCTTATTCTATATACCCTTCCTGTCTGACTTCCTAACATGTTGTATGATGTGTGCAGTAGGTTAAATATTTTCACATGTTTTGATGGCCTAAGAAAGGTTCAACAGCTTTGGGGACATTATTCTTCAAGGAGGTAAATTATTCACATTGGCATCATATGGCCCAACAGTGCCTCTCTTCTTATTAGATTGTGATTTGATAGACGAAAAAGTTAGCAAGATAAGAAATCCAAGAACTTGTAGTTGTTTGTAGAAAACAGAAATCTTAACCACTCTTAATGTATTCTGATATATGTAAGATGTTATTTGGATCATATCGTGAATGATTAGACAGTGATGTTACCATTGTTTTTGTTTCTTTCAACAGTTGGATGGATGGGTGGAGGCATGGTTGGGTGGGTGGATGGATGGGTTGCAGTACTTGGGTTGAAATATGAGGCCTTACATATACTAGGCATATACTCTATTATTGAGTCACATCCCTAGCCCTCTCTTTTTTCTAATACAAAAATGCCCAAATAATTTTGAATGTCTAAATTCTACCTGAGCATCCACGTCAGATATTTCTCAGCATATATTTAAATTTGATTTGCAGTCTGCTACAATCCTCTCTTCTGCTCCCATTTTCCTCTTTATAAATAAGCAATTTTCAATTGCAGGGAGCAATGTTAGCCTAACATGAGAAGGGAAGGTGATTATGAAAGAATGTGCAGCATATGCATCACCCTAGAACATAGGTCCAACCATTTGTGTTCAGCTGCCTGTGCTCACATTCTCAAGTATGAGTAATGGTGATATGGCTGTAAACTGGCTTTCCCTCCTATATTCTATGACATCCGGGTTTCATCTGTAAGATTCCTCTCTGATACAATCTGAGTAAAGAAAAATTACTCAGAACCCCAGGAATTCTCTTGAGGTAGTGGCATAATTTCTGTAGAGAAGCAACTGCACTGGTGGGATTGGAAACTCCCTTATGGTACCTGTGAGGTCCTGTCAACAGGGATCAAAAGACACACAACAATATGCCTTAGCCCTTTGTGACAGTGAAGACTTCTGATTGAGAAACTAGTGGTTGGGAACTCTTGAGGCTCAGCTTCCCAGGTGCACTGACCTGTGAACATTGTATCCACTTGCTGAAAGACAGAAAAGCACTAAGCAATGAAGACCAGAGAGCCACATCTATTGGAAGGACTTACTTTGGTTACAGAAGGGTACCCGGACTACAGCCTGAGGAAATGGCCTTTAAAGTTTGTCACTAGCTATCTAAGTCATATTCACTTACATTTTTTTTCTATAAAGTGACAAGGTCATGTTCCTTGCTCAGAATTTTCAATAACAGCAAGTTAGAGTCAAAGTAGTTGGAGAAATCAAAATATATATCAATAAAAGTCTTAGTAAAGAAGTGGAGCAGAGAGAGAGCTCAATAAAATGTAGCTTTTTTCACCACTGGTGCATCTGGCACAAAGTAGATGCTCAATAGAACTTCTTAGAATTAAATTAAGTTCAACACAGATATGTGTGAGTATTATACAGGGCATATAGATACTCAGTAGAAACAATTCTAATATTCTCCTCCTTAGTGAGGACATTAGAATAGAAATTAACTGAAAGACATGAAAAAATGTCAAATTCAATACCAAGTAGGATTTGGTACTTACAGAATTCTAATATGAATGAAGTAAGTTTAATATTTTTTAGTTTCACGTGTACAGATTATAACTTTCAGGATCTGAATTAACTTGTCTGCAGTTATGTCACTAAATGGTAAAGACAAGTTTTAAAGTTGGGTGACCTGGGTCCAAGACCAAAGGCAAATGGAAAAGACAACATGGCCAACCTAAGAAACTTAAAGACCCTCAAGTCAGTATTATCATTGTTATAGTGGAAAAACAAAATGCAAACTTTCAGTACAGTGATAGGCATCTTAATATTTTATCTAAAAATTGCAAAGACCTTGTGTAGTGTTATGATTTGTGTACAGTGCGTGTTCTGTAGTCAGAGGCCAATGGGTAAATGTATTCTTATCCCTTCACCTCTGCCCTGAGTCCTGGTGGAAATGAGACACACAGTTGTTGTGTGGTTACGCTATCCTTCTGTGTCCACAGAGGAAGCGCTGTCACCTGCTCTCATTCAGATGAACAGAAGCACGTTGCTGAAAATATCTGCTAGCTCACTGAAGGCGCTAAAGATGTACCATCTCACTGTGGTAAGAAAGAATAGTGATTACTTCATGCTGAAATTACTTGAAGAGCGCCAACTTCCTAAAGGACCAGTTGGCATTTCATTGTACATGCAGCGAGCAATAGCACTTGTTTGGGGAAAGATGTCCTGTCTATGACACGGTATATCATGGTGTAACCAAAAACTGGAAAGCAGCTTCAATCAGCATAACCTGAGTTACAGTGAGCCTGAATAAGCCAAGGCTAACGTAACTGATTTTCCCCTTGCATCACACTTTCTATTTATAGCTTTATTACATTCTTAAACTTACTACTCTAGTCCAGCCATCCTTCTGTTTTGCCATTCCTTCACAAATGTATTGTTTTTTTCTTTAATAATATGAACATATGCTTTTCTTCTCATTTTTTTTGATAACTCTATCAACTTGAGAAAATCTCCATGTACGTGTGAAATAAAAAACACTTTTAAACATTTCTCTTTTTAATCAGTTCTTACATCGAGTTCCTAGATTCAGCCAAACAGCTCATTATGACCAAAAAGGAGAGGATGTACCTCTCCTTCCGCCATACCTCTTTAATTCAGTGAAGATGAACTGATACTCCCAGAGTCCTCTGTTGTTGCTGTGTTGTTGTTTCTATTTCATCAGAAGAAAGAACCAAGACCCATCACCAGGAATTATCATAAAGCAGACTTAAGTTCCATAAAATAAGTAATCTTGTCATCCATTGCTGAGTGTCACCTACTCTAAGGAGACTCTATCATTTATCAGAACATCAAACAGATGGCCTTTAGATTGCCTTTTGACTCTCAGTTGCATGACACTATACACAAAGTCAAGGAAAATATTAACCTCAAATTGACCATTCATGATAAAATTCATAAAAAGAAAATAGAGTCTCATTTAAGGAATACAGGATTGGGACAGCTGTATGAGAAGTTGTCCAATGCTCTAATCCTGTAATGAAGCACCTCATTTTGGCCCATGTAGGCCAGTGTAGTTCCATCCTTCCCTACTGCATAAAATACAGACTGTATTACAATGAATCTGGTAGAGTCTTAGTCAAAGTTAAGACATTTTTAGACAACCACTGGAGGGGTGAAATTTTATATTTCTGCATCTCTTCTCATTGTCTTTTGTCAGCTATACTTGTCAAGTCCCATACTGAGAAGATAATGGTTTTAGGATAAGGAACCCCAAGTTCTACTTTTGAGCTATCCAGCATATGCTAAAACACAACAAATTCTACCTCTTTTTTTTTAATTTAAGAGATTATGAGGGCCTGATTGAATGACTAGAAAATTTGTTTTTAAAACAGGAAGCAAACCAGGAGGAAGTATAAGAAGACCCATTGTTGTTGCAGCAACTGAATTCTTACCTGGGTTTTATCACAGGGCACTGGTGAGTCACACCAAGGAGGCTCCTCATGACAGTAAACCATATCTAATACCGGTATCAAGTGCTAGTCTAGCACTTGACTTCTTGCTGTCTTGTTCTACAGATATTCTTATAATCAAAGATGCACCACACCCTGTTCATGTTTTTAAGTTCTTCTCTCCCAGTTACTTTGCTCTCCCAGAGCTATGTGCCTCAAAACCTCAAAGAGAGGACAATATCAAAATATTTACACAAAAGAGGAGGACCTTGGTGCACTTGTACCCATGACATTGATGGTGGCCTGGAGTATCATGCACCAGTGCTCTGTATTAAACTCTGGAAGACATTGTATGCCTTTCATGCCATCCACATTTGGCATCTTTCTGCCACCTAGTGCCTGTGTAGAAAGCAATCATCTCTAAGGCTGGCAAATCATTTGTATGTGTCAGGAATCTTCACTGGCCAGCTCAGTGGTAGAGCTCTTGAGCTAAAGATAGGCCCAAGGTTCGATGACTAGAGAAGACTAGACAAATCATGATATTTGTTTGTAGACTGCTCTCCTTTTCCATGAACTAAATCTGGAATTAACATCGATTTGTACTGGGCAAGTCTGAGAATGTGAAATACTGTTTCTCAAATTCAAAGTAGTGCTACTTAGCAATTTTGAATTTAACCATAAATTTAAAATTATTTGCCACTTTACTGAGGTTTCAAAATTTGAAGTAAAAATCTATTTTAAGTCTAAATACTATTTCATATTGTTTTTCATTGTCTATATTCACTAATATCTCAGGGGTTTTCCCACAATAGGAAATAAATTCTTGGTTTAGCTAAAGTGGTAGCTTTAGTCATCATTTCTTAGTAATAATAGATCATATGTGACATTTATTAAATGTTAGTTAAGCCAGTGAAGCTAGAAATGATGGAAGGTCTGAGGAATGGTTTTCTTTTCTCCCTCTTTAGCACAATGCACCCATGAAAATCAAAAGAAAGGGATCTGCAACAAACCTAAAAGCCAATTTTCAATCAAGCTCAAACACACAGAGACCAGTTTCTTTATGTGGTAGGTGAGAAGTCGCCTGAGATTTGTAGAGCAACGTGCAGTTTTTGTTTGCAGTTTTAGGCAGCTCTTCTTTCTGTTTAGGGGACTTTCAGTCCTGGAATTTGGATGCTGAGGCAGTTCCTTAGGAAGAGAGACGTAGAGCTTCCTCAAACCTCTCTTGCTCTTCTTTTACATCAGTTGGGATGGGTGGATGGAGAAAGTTGTGCGGCACGAGTTGTCGTTCAGTATTTAAATGACCGCAACTTCTCTGTGATATTTTCCTGAACTTTTGCATGTATAAATGCCTAAACAACCGCTTGTTAATCATGATTACATTATTCCTGGTGGGGGTCAACATGCTGTCTTGTGAAAGGCAACTTGGTCATGCAATTGCATCCAGAACATATGCTGACATGAGTTTAGAGCATTAGACTTACATTAGCAATAGAAAGACCATCTTATTTCAAAGTGAAATAGAGAAAGTTTCTCTTCAGGTGTGCACGTTTTTTAAAAGATGTGATGTATCCTCAGAAATTAACTTCATTGCTTCATTTCATTGTATTTTCTACCTGTCATTTCTTTTTTATTCCAGACTTAAATAACAAACACAATGGGAAATGGTTCTGTTCTCTCCTGAAACTTTAAACATTCTGAAAATCTCAGAACAAAATGGGAAGAAAAAAAACAAAAAGGAAAGGTGTCAGGTTAAGGTATTGTCTTTGCTGTGTGAGAAAAACATAATTTTTGATTCACAAATTCAATGGTTTCAGGGGCCCTTCAAGACATTAACATCTAATGGAGGAGTCACTGGGTGGAGTTAAAGGGCATTAGCACTTCAAGTGGTTGGCCCTGTGCTGCAATTTGCATTGCTACTTGCCCAAGACATAAGCTCATTTCATCAAGACTGAAATCATTTAGAGGTTTGAATCTAGCAACCACCAGTAGTTTTCATGTTTGAAGCGCCATGGTTTCCATAAAATGCATACAGTGGTAACCAACGGTAACATACTGTACTTACTCTATGTACTCTACTTACTTTATGAATAAAACTTTAGTAAGTACCACGGGAAATTCTACTTTACATCTGCTTCTTCTAAGGGGTAGGTTTGACACTTATTTCTCAGGCCTGGTATTGAGTGTAAAATTAATTAACACATAATAGTAACAGCTTTACAATGTACTTTTTGCATTGGAACTGTTGCATAAGAAAACATTTCTATCTTTATAAACAATTACACTTTGAAGTACCTCATAAAAGAGGTCATTAAACATTGACAGTAACAACACATGTGTTTCATTTTATACTATACTGCTTCAGTTAAACTTTACTTTTTTATCATTGTTTTGGCCTCAGACTAAATGATTCCCGATCTGCAGGTCCTCAGACGATGCCCAGAGCATTTGTGAGTGGCTCTGCCTCTCTGACAACCTTGCACTTTTATTTAAACAAATTCTCTTCCCCCAATTCCCTACAGAGCAGCTATTGTGCCCTTTTGTTGATTGGAGTGGACATACTGCAGATCTCCAATTACCTCCCCATGCATGGACCACCCACCACAAGGAGGGCCTGTGGCCCGCACAGAAGCACGGGCAGGAGACTGGAAAGAAGCTTTTGTCTCGGCCTGGACTCCACCACCCCTCATCTGTGCCTGTCCTGCCATGGAACAAACTAATCAATTACCCTAAACCACTTTGGAGTAAATACATTGTCTAACTGAATAGTAATTAGGTGGTAAAAAGAAAACATCCTAATGTTGCTGTGGACAGGAAGTTGACAGCTTCCAGGCCAAGGCAGAGATTTGTGATGTGACATGGAAACAATGCAGCAAAGGGCTTGGCATGGACGTGAAGCCGCCCAGCACATCGCAGCAGGAGACTTCAAGTCCCACCCCACGACTCTCAGCCTTGATTGCATCAAACCTGAAGTCAGCAGTTTTAGTTTAGTCTTCTGAAATAGGTGACTTGGACAGTGACAGGTCTTGTTAGGGACACGGCACTTGAGAGAACAATTTGTTTTATAAGGTCTGATGTCTCTTTAAAGGAAGGTAAATCTTGGATTGAGGAATAATATATTAGATGGCATAAGTAGCATGGGTTGCAGTTCTTCGATTTAGATTGTCTTCCTACGAAAGAATGACTTTCCAGAATGGCTTTATGGAATGATGTCCTATCACATATTTGTTTTCTTTGTACTTTTTGTCATAAAGATGGTCCTGCAAAT
>PVKN010021702.1:0-15424 GCA_004027915.1 Capromys pilorides
CCAGTAAGGGGATAGCTGGATTGAATGGGATTTCCAGTTCTAGCTTTTTAAGGAGCCTCCACACTGCTTTCCATAATGGTTGCACCAATCTGCATTCCCACCAGCAGTGAAGAAGAGTTCCTTTTTCCCCACAGCCTCTCCAACATTTGTTGTTGGTTGATTTCTTTATAGTAGCCATTCTTTCTGGGGTGAGATGGTATCTAAGTGTTGTTTTAATTTGCATTTCACGGATGGCTAGTGAAGTGGAGCATTTCTTCATGTATTTGTAGGCTTGCTGAATTTCTTTTCCTGAGAAGTTTGTGTTCATTTCAGATGCCCATTTCTGGATTGGGTCTTTGAATTTTGGGACCCTAATGGTTTTTAGTTCTTTATAAATTTTAGATAGGAGACCTTTGTCTGAATACTTATTAGTGAAAATCTTTTCGAAATTTGTGGGTTTTCTTTTCACTCTGTTGGTGATTTCTTTCGACGTGAGCATCCTGATTGTTTTTAAGAGATTCTTTTTTTGCCTTTTCACTAGCTGCGAGTGTGTCTTCAAGATCTGAGATTCTATCTTCACTTTTGTTCATACAATTTTGCCAGCTTGTGATTGAGATTTCGTTTTTTTGTATATCTCTTTGATACTGTTTCAGGCAATCTATTTCTTTCTTATATTGCTCAGTCATGGAATCCATCACTTCTCTATTCTCCCCTAATTTTTTATCAATGTCTTCTTTAATATTACTTAAGTCTTTCATTATAGTTCTCCTTTCTTTTTCTATTTCAGAGGTTATTTCTGTTCTCATTTCCTCTCTACCTTTCTGCAGTTGTTCTACTTTAGTTGCTATTAATTTAGAAATGACTTTTTCAAGTTCAGAAATTATTTCTGATCTCATTCCCTGTATACTTTTCTGCAGCTGTTTTTTAACTTCAGTCTCTAATACTTCAAAGATTTTTTTTTTAACTTCAGAGCTTACCTCCAATCCGAGTTCCTCTGTACATATCTGCATTTGTTTGTTTACTTCAGATGCTACGAATTCAGAGATTTCTGCTGTATGATTCCCAATTTCTTGTATGGTAGTGACTCCTGTATTTGTTTCAGGTAGGCTCGGGACCTGAGATTGCATTTTGCTCCTTGTCTATATCATTCTGAGTAGCTGTGATCTTTGGTGCAGGACTGCATGCCTGTGGTTTGTTCCTTCAGATCAGGCTTGTGGAACTGCTGAGCTGCTTGTAGGCTGGGGGAGGAGGGTCTCACTGACCTGACGGGTCTGGCACTGGGTGATAGGCTGCGCTGGAGGTGGGCCAGAGGATGTCTCACGTGGTGGGCCTGGTGCTGGCGGGCCTGACGCTGCCTGATGCTGGTAGGCTGCCCTGGCAGCGGGCTGGAAGTCTTACCTGGCGGGTCTGGTGCTGGCAGGCCTGGCGCTGCCTGTTGACAGTAGGCTGTGCTGGTGGTGGGCCTGAGGACCCCACTTGGCAAGTCTGGCACTGTCGTGCCTGATGCTGCCTGGTAGGTCTAGTGCTGCCTGGTGGGCCTGGAGCTGCCTGGCGGGTTTGGCGCTGCCTGGCATATCTGGCGCTGCCTGGCGAGTCTGGCGCTGGTGGGCCTGGTGCTTTGCATTTTCATTTTATTGTTAATATTGCTCAATTTTTTCTTTAATTTTACCTGTGACCACTGACTGTTTAGGAGGGTATTATTTAGTTTTGATATGTTTATGGAATTTTCGTTGTTTCTTTTATCAATAATTTCTAGTTTCATTGCACTATGTTCAGATAATATGCATGGGGTAATCTCCATTTCTTTGCATTTACTTAATCATTTTCTATGTGCTAATATATGGTCTATTTTGGAGAATGGCCCATGTTTAGCTCTGAAAAATGTATATTCTGATGCTGTTGGGCATTTCTTCACAAATTTGGTTTAGTTCTTCTATTTCTTTGTTTATTTTTCACTTAGTTTATCTATTTTTTGTGTGTGTCAAGAGAGTATTAAAGTCTCCCCAATTCAACTGTGTTATTACTCATTAGTTTTTTCATGTCTATTAAAATTTGTCTTATATCACTGCCCAGATCCCAGAACTTGCATGCATGTAAGTAGGAACTTCTGGCCTGCACACCACAACTGGAACTTCTTCTACACCCAGATCCCAAGTCTGGCATTGTGTAGATAGAAACTTTTGGCCTGTGCACCATGCCCAGAACTTCTTCTCCACCCAGATCCTGGGACCTGCATACATGTAGGTAGGAAATTCTGCCATGCATGCCACAATCAGAACTTCTTCCCTGCCCAGATCATAGGACCAGCGTGAATGTGGGTAGGAACTTCTGGCCTGTGTGTCACGACCAGAAATTCCTTGCCCAGATCCCATGACTGGTTTGTGAGTAGGAGCTTTTGCCTGCATGCCATGACCAGAACTTCACCATCCACTCCAGACCTTGCACTTCCTGTAGAACCCTGCAGCAAAATTCCGTGCAGAGAGGATGGGGTTCAGACCCTCCTAGCTAATCCAGGAGCTGAACATCTTGCCAGAAGAGAACAGCAGGTTCATTTCCATGGACTTCAGCAGGAAAAAGCTGAGTACAGCAGGCAGACCCAGCTAGGCACATGAGGATAAGATCAAACTTGGTAGATGTGGACCCGAATTTCAGTAGGTGTTAACAGCATAACTATACAAAAGTTCTACAGCAAAGGTCAGAAGACAGTGCTTTACAAAATGACAAAGAGAAGGAGCAAGATGCAATCAGAGGCTTTGATTCCACCCAGAACAAATGCAGGAGACAGTAGCATAGAAGAAAATGGGAATCATACAGTTGAATTCTCTGAATTAATAGCATCCAAAGTAAAGAAACAAATGCAGAAAAGTATAGAGGAAATCAGATCAGAAATAACCCCTGAAGTAATAAAAGAAGTCTCTAAGTTAATAGCGCCTGAAGTAAAAGAACAACTGCAGAAAGGTAGAGAGGAAATCAGGTCAGAAAAAAATCTCTGAAGAAGAAAAAGAAAGGATAACTATAATGAAAGAATTAATACTCTCTGCCTGCCCACAACCACCAGATTCCCCCACCCACCCAGAACAACCCAGCCACCCAGTGTATGTATGTAGGTAGGGTCCTCTCCACCTACCTGCACCCGTGGGATATTTCCCATCCAGGAGCCCAGCAAAAGATGCTTGTAGGTACTTTTGCAAATCCCAGACCTGGCATCTCCTTTGGAACCCTGTAGTAAAAGTTCCTGCAGAGAGGCTAGGTTGAGACTAGCTAATATAGGAGCTGAACATCTTGCTAGAGGAGCACTGTGGGTTCACTTCCACAAGCAACAGCAGGAAGAAGCAGAGCACAGCAACCAGATAGATCCAGAACATCTGTAAAAGATCCAACTTGGTTGATCCAGACCTAAATTTCACTAAATGCTAACCTCGTAACTGCACCAGAGCTCTACATCAAAGGGCAAAGAACAGTGCCATAAAAATGACAAATAGAAGGGGCAACATGCAATCTCAGGCCCCAAGCCCACCCAGAATAAATGCAGGAGACACTAACATGGAAGTAACTGGAAATCCCACAGCTGAAACCTCAGAATTAATAGCATCTGAAGTAAAGAAACAAATACAGACATGTATAGAGAAAATAAGATCAGAAATAACTTCTGAAGTAAGAAAAGAAATGTATGAGTTAATAGTGTCTCAAGTAAAAAAAAATCAACTTCAGAAAAGTAAGAGAAAATGGGATAAAAAATTGCTTCTGAGGTAAAAACCTGAATTAATAGCATCTGAAGTAAAGGAACAACTGCAGAAAGGTCGAGGGGAAATCAGATTAGAAATAATCTCTGAAGAGCCAGAGAGATAGCTCAGGGGCACAAGTGCCTGCCTGGCAAGTGCAAGGTCCTGAGTTCGATTCCTGGTTCCAAACACACACACACACACACACAAATAATAATAACAATAATAATAATAATAATAATAATAATAATAATCTCTGAAGTAGAAAAGGAAAGGATAACTATAACGAAAGAATTAATAAATGCTTCTAAAGAGAACATTGATAAAAATTAGAGGAGAGTAGAAAAATGATGGAATCCGTGAATGAGCAATATAGGAAAGAGATAGATCAGATGACGAGATATACAGCACAATAAAATCTCAATCACAAGCTGGTAACACTGTATGAATGAAAGTGAAGATAGAGTTTCAAATCTTGAACACACAGTTGCAGCTGGTAGAAAGGTAAGAAAGGATCTCATAGAAACCACCAGGATCATGAAAAAATAATTCAACATCTTCAAGATGATGCAAAGATGAGCAATGTGAGATAAATCGGCATCAATGAGAAAGAAAAAATCAATACAAATTATATAAAAAGAATATGGGCAGAAGTAATAGCAGAAAACTTCCTAAATATGAGAAAACAACGTGACATTCAGGTAATGGAGGTATACAGGACTCCAAGTAACATCAGCAGAACTAAAAACACACCCAAATATATAATAATCAAGATCCTAGAAATACAGAAGGAGAATAAGATAGTAAAAGCCACTAGAAAAAAGAAATAGATCACATTTAAAGGAAAATACATCAGAATAACAGTGGATTTCTCTTCACAAACCATGAAGTCAAGAAGAGCATAGAACAGAGTGCTTCAAGTCCTCCATGAAAATAAACTCGAGCCCAGAATAATACCCTGCAAAACTGTCTTTCAAGTTTGATGAAGAAGTGAAATATTTCCACAACAAAGAACAACAAATTTGTAATGACAAAGCCAGATCTACACAGACCACTCGAAGATATTTTAAAGAGGGATCAAAATGACCCTAATTCCATGAATGAGAACTGAATGAACCCACCAAATAGGGCAACCAATTAAATACAGGAGAAAAAGAAGAAAACTATAGTAGGTGAAAAGCATGCCAAATGTAAGTCAATAGATTTCAATTATAATCATCAATATAAATGGACTTAATTCTCCAATTAAAAGAAATAAACTGGCAGAGTGGATTAGGAAGCAAAATCCAACAATATGCTGTATACAAGAAACATACTTAACTCATAAAGAAATTCATAGGCTGAAAGTCAAAGGATGGAAAACAATACTACATGCCCCAGCACTTCAGAGAAAAAGCAAGTGTAGGAATCCTGTTTGCAGACAATCTGAACATCAAACCAAGATTGATCAATCAAAATAAGGATGGTCACTGCATAATGGTCCGGGAAAAATTCAAGATGAAGGGGTGACACTCATAAATATATATGCACCCAACACAGAAGTATCAAGTTACATAAGACAAATCTTAATGCACATGAAAAATCTAATATCCAATACCACAATCTAAACAGGAGACCTTAACACACCTTTATCCAAGAAACATAGGTCAAGAAGACAAAACAAATAGCAAAAAAATAGCAGAACTGAACCAGAACTTAGAACAATTGGACTTAGTGGACATATACAGAGTGTTCCACCCAAACACTTCTGAGTATACATTTTTTTCAGCTGCACATGAGACATTTTCTAAAATAGACCATATACTAGTCCATAGATCAAGCTTAAGTATATGCAAGAAAACAGAAATTATCCCATGCATATTGTCTGACCACAGTGCAATAAAACTGAAATAAATGCCAAAAGAAACCATAAAAACCCAGAAATACATGGAAATTAAACAGCACCTCATCAACAACCAGTGAGTTACAGAAAAAATTAAACAGGATATTGAACAATACCTACAGCTTAATGAAAATTCAAAAATAACTTACTGGATTTTATGGGATGCAATAAAAGCAGTCCCTAGAGAGAAATTTATAGCTCTGAACTCACCCATTAAGAAAACAGAGTGGGAACAAATAAATACCCTAATGCTGCACCTAGATCGTCTAGAAAAGAAAGAAGAAACTAAACACAAAACCCAAAGATGGGAGGAAATTATAAAGATTAGAGCAGAAATTAACTCAATTCAGATGAAAAAAATAATACGAAGAATAAATGATCAAAAAGCTGGTTCTTTGAAAGACTGAATAAACTTGATAAGCCCCTGGCTAACCTGATCAAAGAGGAAGGAAAAAACGCAGAATCAAGCAATAAGGAATGAAAAGGATGGCCCTGCCCACCCACACTGACCAACCCGGGCCTGTGTCTAGGACGTTTTCACCAATGTGCACTCCCGCACACCAGCCACTGGAACCTGGCCCCCACCTGCCCACGCTGACCGACCTAGGCCTATGCCCAGGTAAGAACTGTCCGCCGGTGTGCATTCCCGAATGCCAGTCACCAGAACCCAGCCCACACCCACCCATGCTGACCGACCTGGGCCTGTGGCCAGGCAGGACCTCTCCTCTGGCTTGCACCCCAGTGCCGCCAGCCACTGGAATGCTGACCCTGCCCGCCCATGCTGACCATCCTGGCCTGCACTCAGTTACAGCAGGAAGAAGCTGAACACAGCAGCCAGACCCAGCCAGGCACATCTGGAAGGGATCAAGACTGGTGGATCCAGATGCAAATTTCAATAGGCGCTAACAGTGTAATTTCACCAACGTGCAGAGTTCATATAAAATGACAAAGAGAAGGAGCAAGATTCAATCTCAAGCCCCGAGTCTACCCAGAACAAATACAGAAGACAGTACCACTGTAGAAAATGGGAATCAGGCAGCTGAAATCTCTGAAATGGTAGCATCTGAGGTAGATAGACAAGTGCAGAAACATATAGAGGAACTCAAATCAAAAATAACATCTGAAGTAAAAAAGGAAATTCATGAACTAATAGAATCTGAAGTGGAAAAAGAACTGCAGAAATGTATAAAAGAAGGCAGACCAGAAATAACCTCTGAAATAAAAAAGACATCTCCAGTTTAATAACTCCTAAAGTATGAGAACAACTGCAGAAAGGTAGAAAGAAGATGTAATAATAATCCCTGAAGTAGAGAAAGAAAGGATAACTATAAAGAAAAACTTAAAACTCTACTAAAGAAGTCACTGATAAAAAATTAGAGGAGAATAGAAAAATGATGGATTCCCTGATTGAGCAATATAGGAAAGAGATAGATTGCATGAAGCAGTTTCAAAGAGATATACAAGAAAATAAAACCTCAACCACAAGCTGGAAAAACTGTATGAATGAAAGTGAAGATAGAGTCTCAGATCTTGAAGACTCAGTCTCAGCTAGTGAAAAGGTAACACAGGTTCTCTTAAAAATAACTAGGATGCAGGAAAAAATAATCCAACATCTGCAAGATGATGCAAAAATGAACAAAGTGAGATTAATAGGAATCAATGAGAAAGGAGTCAATACAAAGAATATAAAAAGAATATGAGCAGCAGTAATAGAAGAAAACTTCCCAAATATGAGAAAACAATCTGACATTCAGTAACTGAAGCATATAGAATTCCAAATAACATCAGCCCAACTAAAAACATATCCAGACATATAATACTCAAGATCCCAGAAATCCAGCAGAAGAATAATATACTAAAAGCTGATAGAAAAAAGAAACATCACATTTGAAGGAAAACTTACCAGAATAATGACAGATTTCTCTTTACGAACCATGAAGTCAAGAAGAGCATGGAACAGAGTGATTCAAGTCTTCCCTGAAAACAAATTCCAGCACAGACTGCTGTACTCTGCAAAACTCTCTCAAGCATGAAGGAGAAGTGAAATACTTCCATGACAAGATGCAACTAAAGAATTTCATGTCAAAGCCAACCTTACACAGACTACTAAAAGATATTTCAGAGAGGGACCAAAATGACCTGAACTCCACAATTGAGAACAGAAAGAATCCACCAGATAGAGCAACCAATTAAACACAGGAGAGAAAGTGTTGAACAGTAGTAAGTAAAAGACTTGTTAATCATAAGTCAATACATTTCAATTATAACCATCAATGTAAGTGGACTCAATTCTCCAACTAGAAGAAATGGATTAGAACAGTGGTTAAGGAAACAAAATCCAACAGTATGCTGTATGCAAGAAACACACTTAACTCATAAAGAAGCTCATAGCCTAAAAGTGAAAGGATGGAAAATAATACTACATGCTCCAGCACCACAAAAAAAGCAGGGGTAGCAATTCTGTTTGCAGACAGTCTAATCTTCAAGCCAAGATTGATCAAACAAAATAAAGACCACTACATGCTGGTTAGGGGAAAAATTCAAGACGAAGAGGTAACACATAAATATATATGCACCCAACATGGGAGCACCAAGTTATATAACACAAATCTTAATGGACATGAAAAATCTAATATCCAATACCACGATCGTAACAGGTGACTTTAACACCCCTTTATCCGAAAAAGATAGGCCAAGCAAACAAAAAATTAGCAAGGAAGTTGCAGAACTGACCGAGAACTTGGAACATCTAGACTTAGTGAACAGACACAGAGTGTTCCACCCAACCACTTCTGAATACACATTTTTTTTTCTGATGGCCAAGGGACTATTTCCAAAATACACCACATATTAGTGCATAGGTCATACCTAAGTATATGCAAGAAAACAGAAATTATCCCATGCATGTTATCTGACCACAGTGCACTGAAACTGGAATTAAATGAACAAAGAAATCACAAGAACCCCAGAAATACATAGAAATTAAACAACACCCTTCTCAGCAACCTATGGGTTACAAATGAAATTAAACAAGTAATTAAACAATATGTAGAATTTAATGAAAATTCAAACACTACTTTCCAGAATTTATGGAATGCAATGAAAGCAGTTCTTAGAGGAAAATTTATAGTTCTGAAATCACCCATTAAGAAAACAGATTGGGAACAAATAAATACTCTCATGCAGCACCTAAATCAGACTAGAAACGGAAGAGCAAACGAAATCCAAAGCCCAAAGATGGGAGAAAAGTACAAAGATCAGAGCAGAATTTAATTCAACTGAGACAAAGAAAAAATTATGAAGAATTAATGACTCATCAAAAAGAGTAAAGAAAGGACTCAAGTTCAAGGAATAGGAAATGAAAAGGGCAAAATCACTATAGACCCAGCAGATATTCAGAGGATCATTAATAGCTACTTTGAGAATCTTTACTCTCACAGAATTGAAGACACAGATGAAATGGAAAGCAGTGTGGAGACTCCTTAAAAAACTAGAACTAGAAATCCCATTCAATCCAGCTATTCCCCTATTGAGAATTTCTCCAGAAGAACTGAAAACATCATACCATAGTGATATTTGTGCACCTATCTTAATCGCAGCACAATTTGTGATAGCCAAATGTTAGGGTTAGGGTTAGGGTTAGGGTTAGGGTTACGGTTTTAGGGTTAGGGTTAGGGTTAGGGTTTTAGGGTTAGGGTTAGGGTTAGGGCTAGGGTTTTAGGATTAGGGTTAGGGTTTAGGGTTAGGGTTAGGGTTAGAGTTTAGGGTTTAGGGTTTAGGGGTTAGGGTTAGGGTTAGGGTTAGGCTTAGCATTAGGGTTAGGGATAGCGTTAGAGCTAGGGTTAGGGTTAGCGTGACAGAGTTAGGGTTAGGGTTTGCGATAGCGTTAGGCTTAGGGTTAGGGTTAGGGTTAGCATTAGGGTTAGGGATAGTGTTAGCGTTAGGGTTAGGGTTAAGCTTAGGGTTAGGGTTAGCATTACAATTAGGGTTAGGTTTAGGGTTAGGGTTATGGTTCGGGTTAGTGTGTTTCTACATTCAGTGACACTGTGGCTTTGGGCTGGCTGCTCTGACAGAAGAATTCACTGTTAGTAACAGAAAGCACAGACCAAAATCCCTGTGCTCTTTCTACGGAATGAGAGATTTGTAAGTACCTCTAATGCCCTTGAACCCATAAGAGTGAATGGGAAAGAAAGAGCACTTGTGCAGTTTCTCAGTAGTTATAGTTGAAAGTGAAGCAACTTCACAAATGCTTTTACTCACCAAACCGCATGCTTTGATACAATTGGGATACTGTTCGTTTGAGAAATACATCTGCATCCAAAGTGAATTTTCAGATGGAGTTCTGTGTGTAAGGCTGAGAAAAGGCTTCGGTGTTTCTACCACCACACACACTGTGGAGTGTAGCTGGCCGTTCTGTAAGTAGAATTCAGTGTTAGAAAAAGAAAGCAGAGAACAAAATCCCTGTCCTGTTTTAAGGAACGGAGTGAGTTCCCAGTATCTGTACCGCCCTTGCACCCATCACAATGAATGTGGAGGAAAGAGCACTTGTGAAGTTTTCCAGAAGTAATAGTTGAAAGGGAAGCAACTTCACAAATGCTTTTACTCACCAAACAATATGCTTTGAAACACTTGGTATGCTGTTCCTTTTAGAATGACATTCGTATTCAAAGGAAATTTTCAGCTGGAGTTCTGTGCATAGGTAAAGCAGAGAAAACACTGTCTTAATTAGGGTTAGCGTGACGGTTAGGGTGAGGGTTAGGGTTAGAGTTATCGTTAGGGCTAGGGTTAGAGTCATGATTAGGGTTAGCATTAGGGTTAGGGATAGCGTTAGAGTTAGGGTTAGGGTTAGGGTTAGGGTTAGCATTAGCGTTAGGGTTAGGGTTAGCGTAAGGGTTGCGTTGGTTAGCATTAGGGTTAGGGATAGCGATAGAGTTAGGGTTAGGGTTACGGTTAGGGTTAGCTTTACAGTTAGGGTTAGGGTTAGGGTTAGCGATAGCGTTAGTCTTAGGGTTAGGGTTAGGGTTAGCGTTAGGTTTAGGGTTAGGGTTAGGTTTGGGGTTAGGGTTAGCGTTACAGTTAGGGTTAGGGTGTTTCCACATTCACTGACAGTGTGGGGTTGGGCTGGATGCTCTGAAAGAAGAATTCACTCTTACTAACGGAAAGCACAGACCAAAATCCCTGAGCTCTTCTTAGGGAATGAGAGATTTGTAAGTACCTCTAACGCCCTTGCACACATAACAATGAATGGGAAAGAAAAAGCACTTGTGCAGTTTCTCAGTAGTTATAGTTGAAAGTGAAGCAACTTCATAAATGCTTTTACTCACCAAACTGCATGCTTTGATACAATTGGGATACTGTTCCTTTGAGAAATACATCTGTGTCCCAAGTGAATTTTCAGATGGAGTTCTGTGTGTAAGGCTGAGAAAAGGCTTCGGTGTTTCTACCACCACACACACTGTGGAGTGTAGCTGGCCGCTCTGTAAGTAGAATTCACTGTTAGAAAAAGAAAACAGAGAACAAAATCCCTGTGCTGTTCTAAGGAACGGAGTGAGTTCCCAATATCTGTACCGCCCTTGCACCCATCACAATGAATGTGGAAGAAAGAGCACTTGTGAAGTTTTCCAGAAGTAATAGTTGAAAGGGAAGCAACTTCACAAATGCTTTTACTCACCAAACAGTACACTTTGAAACACTTGGTATACTGTTCCTTTTAGAATGACACTCGTATCCAAAGGGAATTTTCAGCTGGAGTTCTGTGCATAGGTAAAGCGGAGAAAACACTGTCTTAATTAGGGTTAGAGTTATGGTTAGGGTTAGGGTTAGGGTTAGAGTTATCATTAGGGCTAGGGTTAGGGTTAGGGTTAGGGATAGCGTTAGAGTTAGGGTTAGGGTTAGGGTTAGGGATAGCGTTAGAGTTAGGGTTAGGGTTAGCTTTACAGTTAGGGTTAGCGATAGCGTTAGGCTTAGGGTTAGAGTTAGGGTTAGGGTTAGCGTTAGGTTTAGGGTTACAGTTAGCATTAGGGTTAGGGATAGCGTTATCATTTGGGTTTAGAGTTACGGTTAGGGTTAGGGTTAGCGTGTTTCTACATTCACTGACCCTGTGGCTTTGGGCTGGCTGCTCTGACAGAAGAATTCACTGTTAGTAACAAAAAGCACAGACCAAAATCCCTGTGCTCTTCCTAGGGAATGAGAGATTTGTAAGTACCTCTACCGCCCTTGAACCCATAAGAATGAATGGAAAAGAAAGAGCACTTGTGCAGTTTCTCAGTAGTTATAGTTGAAAGTGAAGCAACTTCACAAATGCTTTTACTCACCAAACTGCATGCTTTGATACAATTGGGATACTGTTCCTTTGAGAAATACATCTGTATCCCAAGGGAATTTTCAGATGGAGTTCTGTGTGTAAGGCTGAGAAAAGGCTTCGGTGTTTCTACCACCACACACACTGTGGAGTGCAGCTGGCCGCTCTGTAAGTAGAATTCAGTGTTAGAAAAAGAAAGCAGAGAACAAAATCCCTGTCCTGTTCTAAGGAACGGAGTGAGTTCCCAGTATCTGTACCGCCCTTGCACCCATCACAATGAATGTGAAAGAAAGAACACTTGTGCAGTTTTCCAGAGGTAATAGTTGAAAAGGAAGCAACTTCACAAATGCTTTTACTCACCAAACAGTACACTTTGAAACACTTGGTATGCTGTTCCTTTTAGAATGACATTCGTATCCAAAGGGAATTTTCAGCTGGAGTTCTGTGTATAGGTAAAGCAGAGAAAACACTGTCTTAATTAGGGTTAGCGTGACGGTTAGGGTTAGGGTTAGGGTTAGAGTTAGCGTTAAAGTTAGGGTTAGGGTTAGGGTAAGGGTTAGCATTAGGGTTGGGATAACGTTAGGGTTAGGGTTAGCGTTACAGTTAGAGTTTGGGTTAGGGTTAGTGATAGCGTTAGGCTTAGGGTTAGGGTTAGGGTTAGCGTTAGGATTAGGGTTAGGGTTAGCGTTAGGGTTAGGGATAGGGTTAGGGTTAGCGTTACAATTAAGGTTAGGTTTAGGGTTAGGGTTAGGGTTCTGGTTAGCGTGTTTCTACATTCAGTGACACTGTGGCTTTGGGCTGGCTGCTCTGACAGAAGAATTCACTGTTAGTAACAGAAAGCACAGACCAAAATCCCTGTGCTCTTTCTACGGAATGAGAGATTTGTAAGTACCTCTAATGCCCTTGAACCCATAAGAATGAATGGGAAAGAAAGAGCACTTGTGCAGTTTCTCAGTAGTTATAGTTGAAAGTGAAGCAACTTCACAAATGCTTTTACTCACCAAACTGCATGCGTTGATACAATTGGGATACTGTTCCTTTGAGAAATACATCTGCATCCAAAGTGAATTTTCAGATGGAGTTCTGTGTGTAAGGCTGAGAAAAGGCTTCGGTGTTTCTACCACCATACACACTGTGGAGTGTAGCTGGCCGCTCTGTAAGTAGAATTCACTGTTAGAAAAAGAAAGCAGAGAACAAAATCCCTGTCCTGTTTTAAGGAACGGAGTGAGTTCCCAGTATCTGTACCGCCCTTGCACCCATTACAATGAATGTGAAAGAAAGAACACTTGTGCAGTTTTCCAGAAGTAATAGTGGAAAGGGAAGCAACTTCACAAATGCTTTTACTCACCAAACAATATGCTTTGAAACACTTGGTATACTGTTCCTTTTAGAATGACATTCGTATCCAAAGGGAATTTTCAGCTGAAGTTCTGTACATAGGTAAAGCAGAGAAAACACTGTCTTAATTAGGGTTAGCCTTATGGTTAGGGTTAGGGTTAGGGTTAGAGTTATCGTTAGGGCTAGGTTTAGGGTTAGGGTTAGGGTTAGCATTAGGGTTAGGGATAGCATTAGAGTTAGGGTTAGGGTTAGAGTTAGTATGTTTCTACATTCACTGACCCTGTGGCTTTGGGCTGGCTGCTCTGAGAGAAGAATTCACGGTTAGTAACAGAAAGCACAGATCAAAATCCCTGTGCTCTTACTAGGGAATGAGAGATTTGTAAGTACCTCTACCGCCCTTGGACCCATAAGAACGAATGGGAAAGAAAGAACACTTGTTCAGTTTCTCAGTAGTTATAGTTGAAAGCGAAGCAACTTCACAAATGCTTTTACTCCCCAAACAACATGCTTTGAATCACGTGACATACTGTTCCTTTGAGAATTACATATGTATTCAAAGGGATTTTTCAGCTAGGTTTCTTTGTATAGGTAAACTGGAGAAAATGCTTTGGTGTTTCACCCTCCACTCACACTGTGAGGGTTTCCTGGCTGCTCTGTAAGAGAATTCACTGGTAGAAACAGAAAGCATAGAGAATAATCCCTGTGGTATTCTTGGGGAATGAGAGATTAGCAAGTACCTCTACTGCCCTCGCACCCGTAATAATCAATGGGAGAGAAAGAAAACTTGTGCAGTTTCTCGGTAGCAAGAGTTGATAGTCAAGCAACTTCACAAATGCTTTTACTGAATGTTTTGATACAACTGGGATACTGTTCCTTTGAGAATTACACCAGCATCCAAAGTGAATTTTCAACTGGAATTCTGTGTATACCTAAGTCGTAGAAAAGGCTTCGATATTTCTCCCGTCAGAGACACTGTGGAGTGTAGCTGGCTGCACTGTAAGTAGAATTCACTGTTAGAAACAGAAAGCAGACAATAGAATCATTGTGCTATTCTAAGGAATGGAGTGAGTTGCCAGTATCTGTACTGCCCTTGCACCCATAGGAATGAATGGGAAAGAAAGAACACTTTTGGAGTTTCTGTGCAGTAGCAGTTGGAAGTGAAGCAACTTCAAAAATGCTTTAACTCACAAAAGGGCATGCTGTGAAACACTTGGGATACTGTTCCCTTTAGAATGACATCCGTATCCGAAGTGAATTTTCAGCTGGAGTTTTGTGTTTAGGTAAATCGGAGAAAAGGCTTTGGTGTTAGTACCTTGACACACATTGTGGAGTTTAGCTGGTTGCTGTGTAGTGAGAATTCACTGTTAGAAACAGAAAGCACACAACAGAATCGCTGTGCTCTTCTTAGGGAAAGAGCAGTATACAAGTATGTCTACCTCCCTTGCACCCTTAGGAATGAATGGGAAAGAAAGAACACTTGTGCAGTTTCTCTCCAATAACAGTTCAAAGTGAAGCAACTTCACACATGCTTTAACTCACCTAAGGGCATGCTGTGAAACACTTGGGATACTGTTTCTTTTAGAATGACACCCATATGCAAAGTGAATTTTTAGCTGGAATTCTGCGTTTGGCTAAACAGGCGTTAAGGCTTTGGTGTTTCTACCTTCACACACATTGTGGAGTTTAGCTGGCTGCTGTGTAATGAGAATTCACTGTTAGAAACAGAAAGCACACAGCAGAATCCCTGTGCTGTTCTTAGGGAAAGAGCAGTTTACAAGTATCTCTACCGCACTTGCACGCATAGGAATAAATGGAAAAGAAAGAAGACTTGTGCAGTTTCTGTGCAGTAACAGTTGGAAGTGAAGCAACTTCACAAATGCTTTAACTCACCAAAGGGTGTGCTGTGAAACACCTGGGATACTTTTCCCTTTATTTTTTTTTTTAATATTTAAAATTTTATTTTAAAGAGTAAAAACAGCAGAAACAAAGATAGAAAAACAGTAACAAGCCAGAGTACATATAGTACAGAATCTCAAAACAAGAACAAAAATTTAACAATGGTTGTATTACATATCTTCATCATCAAATCTTTTTAGATTAATAGTTATAGGTATGTAAGATTGATCAAATAATGAAATACTTTCAATAAACCTTAAATTTTTTTTTTAAAAAAAATCTTCCAGATGCATTTTTTTTTACGAT